>JASTWQ010000586.1:0-107793 GCA_035220615.1 Leptothorax acervorum
TTATAACAAAATGTATCTAAATGTCAAATTAATTGATATACAACTCAATCTAATTTGGCCATGAGAGTCAAAAGCGATACTTGGTGCGTATTTAATCAAATGATTTATTTCAAGATACAAGATCCGATATTCCGTACGTTTCGGCTCCAAATTGGGCCATCCTCAGAAGAGATACAAAATATTAAAACATTCTTGAATTCTCCATCATACGCAGTGTGTCGCAAGATTACAATCAAGAAACTAATACCGGAGTATGAATAACTAAAAGATCGACATCTGTAAAGAAGTTAAAACTTAAAATCGAAAGAACGGGGAATTAAAGAACAATTGACTCACCAAATAGTCCGGAGAACGAGAACGAGAACGAAGCAAAAACCATATTCTCATACATACATCTATATGTCGTCCGCACAAGAATCATACAATTATTTTGAAAGAACAAGGCTTAAGAGCTATATGATAATGTCACGATGAGTATAACTGACTAGAGTCAAGTACAAGGCGTTGTCCCAATTCGACCACTGAGGCATGAATTGGGACGACGCCTGCACGGATAGCGGGAGGTTCCAGGTTCAAACCCTGGCTGGGGCAATATTTTTCGCAATAAATTCTAAATTCTAATTAACATCTTTTAGCTAGCCAATCGTTGTCGGAATTAATATATATTTTCTCGTTAATCAATTATTGGCGAAATATACCATTATTTTCTGTTTATATAAAAAGTTTAAAAGTAAGGCCGAGTTATTAAATGGTTGTTACATTACATGTAAGAGAGTTGCCAGAACCAATGGAGAAAAATATTCTTAAATTCACACAAATCAGTTGTAAATTGAAATCTTTTCAATTAAATTCGCTCATATCAATCATCAATTAAACGACTCTCGATTAACTCCGATTAAATCAATCGTCAATCAAACAATTTTCGATTAATTTTACTTAAATTAATTGTTAATAAAATGATTTTTTTGATTGAATTCGCTCATATTAACCGCCAATTAAACAACTTTCGATTAACTCTGCTTAATTAAATTTTTAATCAAACAAATTTAATTACATTGTTTAATATTAATTGTCAATTAAAAACGGAAATTAATTAAAAAAATAATTAATTACTTGAAATTCTGCTTATTAGCCAGTGCTCACCAGTGCTTTGCAGTACATGGTCCAGTCTGGATTGTAGAATCTACCGTCGGAGATTTGCTAAGTTATTGTGTTATGCAAGTAAGTGCTGTGCTGCTTATCATCTTAGGAAATTATATTAATATTAGCTGTATGAAAATTAGATATGTGGTTTCTTTTATATTTTAAAATACTGGAAAACTTGGTCTTGTACGTGGATTGAAAAGTTGGTGAGTAGAAAGATCATTGTTAGTACATCTTTGTTTTTAAATTGTTGAATTTCTCTCTATCTTCTTATTGCAAAATCCTAACTTTGATTATGTATTCTTCTTACTTTAATTCCTTATGACTGTGTCTCAACTATTTGAATTATTGATTTATATATTATTTAATCTCTATTTGATATTTTATTTATTTGATTAACTTATTCCAAAAGATTTATTACATATACTATCTTCTATTATTCTATTCTATACAAGCTACACTTTTTCATATTTTGTGACGCGACAAAAGTCGCGTCCTCCACCCGGACGGAGCTCGGCCGAGGGTAGAGTCGGAGATGGCGCGATCCCGAGCGGGGGAAGATAATTTAGCTAATAGAGTTTGAATTCTTGCAGCCAGAGTGGTGCCAAATCTTATGTATCGACGTAAATGTCGCACCGCGGGATTAAAGGAGCTGTCAAGCGGGTGGACGAGATGAGACGGCTGGTGGGCGGGTTACGCACGGGCCCATCGCCGAGTCACCGCACGGAGAATATACCGAGCCATACCGCGACGGAAAGGAGAACCAAAGATGCTCACGGGGGACGCCCCGAAAAGGTCCACGCCATGTGTGCTACGCCGCTATACTTAAAGCGGACGGACAGCCCCGCTACCTCCACCGGACGCATACATATACCGGTCGATGTAGCCACGGCCTGGCCAGCCGGGCCCGTCAGACTCCGGTCACGGGAGTCGAGGCCTGGACAGCCGGACTCACCCGTACGTCCGCGCCCGGTTAAATATCGCGGGCCAATGGGGCGAATCGAGAGGCGACATCGGCAGCAGGATGTGACATGGACGGCCAGGAGAAGGAGTGGGATCGGTACGCAGGCGCGAGGGCGTAGTCCTGCCGGGACTGCCGGGAGTGCTAGGCCGTAGGATCGTCACTGTCGTGTCAGCCACGGAGCGTACCGCCAACCCCGACCAACCGACGAGCAGCAGCGCAGCGAAACTTATAAGGCCGCTACTCTGGTATGCAGTGTTTAGTGCATTCGCCCACGGCCGGTGCCCATAGTAAAATGTTCGCCGATCAACGGTAAACAATTAAATTTAACAGCTTATATATATAGCTATAAGAATTATTTATTCTTTACTTCAGACTTGATATTACCATTTGCCATGGTTTTGTTAACTCGCGGTTTTGATCAGTTTTGATTCTCGATGTTCCAGCGACGTATCAGATGGAATAATGATTAACGGTTTATTACACTTTGGCTTTTATTGCAGATATGGCACTTGACGTACGTTGACGACTTTTTGAACGGTGTGTTTTACACACGGGGATGAAAGTAGTAGGAGAAGGGGAGAAACATCATGGCGGCAGGGCAAGACAGGATTGGGGAGCCGAAGCAAGCCGAAGACTGTCGATCGGGCACGAAGTCAAAAAGGAAAAGTGAAACTGAAGTGTCGTTGTTCTAATGTTCTATCTATGTGAATTTGTGAAAGACGCAGATTCCGAGTGACGACGTTTCTCAAATTCCTCTGAGATAATCTCGCCTTTGCTGCTGCTGCACACATTCGGAGATTCGTCCTCGTACGAGAGATACCCTAGCGAAGGACAGATTTCGTGAGACCGCTGCTGCACGTGTTCGGAGATTTGCCCTCGTACGAGAGATAACCTGGAAAAGGACAGATTTTGTGAGATTGCTGCTGCACATATTCGGAGATTTGCCCTCGTAGAGAGATACCCTGGCGAAGGACAAATTTTGTGAGACCGCTGCTGCACGTGTTCTGAGACTTCTGAGATTCGCCTTCGTACGAGAGATAACCTGGCGAAGGACAGATTTCGTGAGACCGCTGCTGCACGTGTTCGGAGATTCGCTATTGTTGTGCAAGTAAGTGCTGTACTGCTGATTATCTTATGAAATTCTATTAATATTAGCTGTATAAAAGTTAGATATGTAGTTTTTTTTGTATTTTAAAATACTAGAAAACTTGGTCTTGTATGTAGATTAAAAAGTTGGTGAGTAGAAAGATCACTGTTAGTACATCTTTGTTTTTAAATTGTTGAATTTCTCTCTATCTTCTTATTGTAAATCTTAACTTTGATTATGTATTCTTTCCACTTTAATTCCTTATGACTGTGTCTCAACTATTTGAATTATTGATTTATGTATTATTTAATGCTTTATTTGATATTTTATTTATTAGATTAACTTATTCAAAAATATTTATTATATGTACCTTCCTTTCTTCTATTATTCTATTCTATACAAGCTACACTTGTTTATATTTATTTTCTTTTAAACATTATTACATGTTAATAATATCAATTTTCTTTGATTATTAAGGCTATATATATCTATATATATAGCCTTAATAATCTATATATATATATATATATATATAGATATATCTTTATGGTTCGGTAGATGTCAGTACCATTTCGGAGACGTAGTGATACATATCGGGACATTTGTCACATATTGGGTCCGACCCGGTATTTTTTTATATAAAAAGTAATTTGCCGAGACCGGTACCAATTTGTTTAAAGATATGTAATGTATAAAACCGGAACCAAATTTCTTTTTATATATTACACATTAGGAGGACCGGTACCAGTATTTTAAATATACGCTTTGTAAGAAAAAGGGTCCTCTCTATATGATTTGCTTCATTGCATTAATTCATACAATCTCTGTTAATTTGTACATTTCTCAATAGCCTAATCCCTATCTCAGATTAATAATAATCTATTCTTGTTTTCATACAATTAACATGAGGACAGTTAATATTGGATTATATTTATAATTAGATACTATTATATAAATAAAAAATGTTGCTACATCAATAATAAATATATTGTTACTTCTTTAATCGCAATTTATACATAATACAAACATTATTTTTAAAGAAAAAGTAAAAATATAGCATAAATATGGAAGCATGAACTTAATTTAGAAATATTAACAACGTAACGACACATATGGGGTCCAATTTCTTCGCTGATGTAATGACAAAAATCGAGATCAGCCAATTGAACTATTACTATTATTAAATATTACCAAGATTTATGCGTCTCATGAGCATATCTTTCTCATTATATAAATTTAAGAGTTCATTACCTATTTGTAGACTACTTAAAAATTTGAAGATAACATTTTAAAAGTTTGTACGAAAAATTGTGTCTTCACAAATTTTTATCTAACCTATGAACAGATAATGAATAGTTTAATTTATGTACCTAATGACAACGATATGCTCATGAAACGCATAAATCATGGCAACATTTAATAATAGTAATAATTTAATTGGCCGGTCCTGATTTTTGTCATTATATCGAAGAAATTGGACCCCATATGTGACGTTACGTCGTTGATGGAAATTTCTGAATTAATTTCTTGCTTCGTATTTATGACGTAATTCTGATATATTACGAAATAGTATTCGTATTACACAAATATCGAGATTAAAATAACACACAGTTTTATATGTTTATTATTTTGTTATTATTTGTGAATCTTAGCTTTTAAGCATAGATTAATTGTCTTTTAAAATGTTGTTTTCGATAATATTTAATTAGCCTACGAGAAGCTAATGAACGCCTTAATTTATATAATGAAAATGGTATATCCAGAAAAAGCATGAATTTTGTTGAAAATTATCTAAAAGTAATAGTTAAACTGGCCGGTCCTGCTTTTTGTCATTACGTCGAAGGAGTCGGACTCTGTATGTAACGTTACGTCATGAAAATTTTTTGCTTTTTTATTTATGCTGTACATTTGCATATACTTTTAGATATTGTATTTGTATTATACACAGATTAAATGTAAAGTAACACAATGTACTTACTTTATTATATTTATAAATCCTAGCTTCCAAGCGTAGACAATCTTTTAAAACGCTTCCTTTCTTAATATTTATAAATAAATGTTATAAATATTTATAAATATTAGCAAAGGAAACGTTTTAAAAGATTGTCTACGATTGATGATGATAATCGTAAATTGGAAGCTAAGACTATTAATAATATAAATTGTGTACACAAACAATGTGTTACTTTAACTTCAATCTGTAAATAATACAAATATTTAATACCTAAAAGTATATGCAAACGTAGAGCATATAAACAAGAAAAAAGTTTTCATCAACAAAGTAATGTCACATTTCGGTTTGAATCCTTCAATGTAACGACCTGGATCTGCCAGATAAACTATTACAATACATTTCAATTTATTTTTAACAAAATTTTTGCTTTTTTTGGGCATACCATTTTTATTATATAAATTAATGCATTTAACAGTTTCTCATAGACTAATTAAATATTACTGAAGACATAACGTTATATACAATCATCTATGCTTAGGAGCTAGCATTCACATATATAATGAAATAGTAAACATATAAAATTGTACTATTTTAATCTCAATATTTGTGTAATACGAATATTATTTCTAAAATAATATGTCAGAAATACATCATAAATACGAAACAAAAAATTAATTCAGAAATTTCCATCAATAACGTAACGTTACATACGGGGTCCAATCTCTTCAATGTAATGACAAAAATTAGGACCGGGCAATTGAATTATTGCTTTACTAAATTTGACCGAGATTTAAGCCCCTTGCACAATGCCAGGAAACAGGCGATAGGAAATAACCGAAAAATCGTTAATTACAAAAAATTTGAATGCTATGATTGGTTGGCAACCGGCAATAGGCACAGAATTTTCAACGTGACAGAAACACTGTGTCTATTGTCTGTGTCACTGTTTATTCTGCATTTATACATGATTTCTGATTTCTATTTCCTGTTCCTATTGCCTGTTGCCTGACATTGTGCAAGGGGCTTTATAGGTACGTCTCATGAACATGTCGCTATCATTGTCAAAATTGGAGCGTTTATCATCTGTTCGTAGGCTAGTTAAAAATTTTGCAGAGTCAACATTTTTCGTGCAAATTTTTAAAATCTTCTCTATATTTTTAACAAGCCTACGAACAGATAATTAACTCTTTAATTTATATAATGAGAACGATATGCTCACAAAACTCATAAATCTTGGTAAGATTTAATAATAATAATAGTTTAATTGGCCGGTCCTGATTTTTGTCATTACATCGAAGAAATCGGACCCTATATGTGACGTTACGTCGTTGATGAAAATTTCCGAATTAATTTCTTGCTTCTATATGTATGATGTATTCTGACATATTTTTAAACATATAGTATTTGTAGTTATTAGATATGGAGATTAAAATAACACAATGCTCATATATTCATTGTATTAATACATATATAAATCCTTGCTTCCAAGCATAGATAATCATTTGAAACGTTGTCTTCGATAATATTTAATTAGCCTATGAGGAGCTGATAAATGCTTTAATTTATATAATAAAAATAATATACCAATAAAACTTATAAATTAATTGGTTAAAAATTATTTAAAAATAATAGTGTAATCTGCCGGTTCTGCCTTTTGTCGTTACATCGAAGAAATCGGACCCCATATTTGACGTTACGTGATTGATACAAATGCTTTGCTTTTTTATATATGCTATACCTTTGCAGAAGCTAGGATTCACAAATATATATCTGTGAATGTTTTGCTTCTTTATATATGCTGTACCTTTGCAGAAACTAAAATTCACAAACATATATTTGTGAGTCCTAGCTTCTGCAAAGGTATATAGCATATGTAAAAAAAGCAAAACCTTTTCATCAATCACATAATGTCAAATATGGGGTCCGATTTCTTCGATGTAACGACAAAAGGCAGAACCGGCAGATTAAACTATTATTTTTAAATGATTTTTAACCAAATTTATAAGTTTTATTGGCATATTATTTTTATTATGTAAATTAAAGCATTTATCAGCTCCTCATAGGCTAATTAAATATTATCGAAGACAACGTTTCAAATGATTATCTATGCTTGGAAGCAAGGATTTATATATCTATTAATACAATGAATATTTGAGCATTGTTATTTTAATCTCCATATCTAATAATTACAAATACTATATGTTTAAAAATATGTCAGAATACATAATACATATAGAAGCAAAAAATTAATTCGGAAATTTTCATCAACGACGTAACGTCACATATAGGGTCCAATTCCTTCGATGTAATGACAAAAATCAGGACCGGCCAATTAAACTAATATTTTATTAAATCTTACCAAGATTTATGAGTTTTTTGAGCATATCGTTCTCATTATATAAATTAAAGGGTTCATTATCTGTTCGTAGGCTTGTTAAAAATATGAAGAGATTTTAAAAATTTTCACGAAAAATGTTGACTCTGCAAAATTTTTAACTAGCCTACGAACAGATGATAAACACTCCAATTTTGACAATAAAGCGTCGTCTACAATAGAAGTCGTACAGTTGCAGAACGTGGTCGCATGCTGGTCGCAGGTCGCAAGTGATATGCAGCGTGACGTATTTAAGGCAATTTAAGGCCTTTGAAGTGACGTATTTGAGTCCTCTGAACTTTTGAGGTTAACCCATTCTGCGCGTTCTGCGTATTAAAGCCTACGGCCTTAAATATCCTTAAATACGTCATGCTGCATCTCTCTCGCGACCTGCGACCAGCCTGCGACCACGTTCTGCGACTGTACGACTTGTATTGTAGACGACGCTTAAGAGCGATATGTTCATGAGTCGTACCTATAAATCTCGGTCAAATCTAATAAAAGCAATAATTCAATTGGCCGGTCCCGATTTTTGTCATTACATTGGAGAAATTGGACCCCGTATGTGACGTTACGTTATTGACGGAAAATTTTGAATTAATTTCTTGTTTCGTATTTATATGCATTTCTGACATATATTTTTAGACATAGTATTTGAAGTCATTAGATATGGAGATTAAAATAACACAATGTTCATATATTCATTGTTTTAATATATTTATGAATCCTTGCTTCCAAGCATAGATAATCATTTGAAACGTTGTCTTAGATAATATTTAATTAGCCTACGAAGAGCTGATAAATGCTTTAATTTACATAATAAAAATGATATGCCAATAAAACTTATAAATTGTATTAAAAATTATCTAAAGATAATAGTTTAATCTGCCGGATCTGCTTTTTGTCGTTACATCAAAGAAATCGGACCCCATATTTGACATTATGTGATTGATGAAAAGGTTTTGCTTTTTTTACATATGCTATATACCTTTGCAGAAGCTAGGACTCACAAATATATGTTTGTGAATTTTAGTTTCTGCAAAGGTACAGCATATATAAAGAAGCAAAACATTCACAGATATATATTTGTGAATCCTAGCTTCTGCAAAGGTATAGCATATATAAAAAAGCAATGAATTTGTATCAATCACGTAACGTCAAATATGGGGTCCGATTTCTTCCATGTAACGACAAAAGGCAGAACCGGCAGATTAAACTATTATTTTTAAATGATTTTTAACCAAATTTATAAGTTTTATTGGCATATTACTATTATTATGTAAATTAAAGCATTTATCAGCTCCTCATAGGCTAATTAAATATTATCGAAGACAACGTTTCAAATGATTATCTATGCTTGGAAGCAAGGATTTATATATCTATTAATACAATGAATATTTGAGCATTGTTATTTTAATCTCCATATCTAATAATTACAAATACTATATGTTTAAAAATATGTCAGAATACATAATACATATAGAAGCAAAAAATTAATTCGGAAATTTTCATCAACGACGTAACGTCACATATAGGGTCCAATTCCTTCGATGTAATGACAAAAATCAGGACCGGCCAATTAAACTATTATTATTATTAAATCTTACCAAGATTTATGAGTTTTGTGAGCATATCGTTCTCATTACATAAATTAAAGAGTTCATTATCTGTTTGTAAGCTTGTTAAAAATATGAAAATAAGATTTTAAAAATTTGCACAAAAAATGTTGACTCTGCAAAATTTTTAACTAGCCTACGAACAGATGATAAACGCTCCAATTTTGACTATAAATGTTCATGACACGTACCTATAAATGTCTGTCAAATTTAATAAAAGCTATTATTTAATTGGCCGGTCCCGATTTTTGTCATTACATTGGAGAAATTGGACCCCGTATGTGACGTTACGTTATTGATGGAAAATTCTGAATTAATTTCTTGTTTCGTATTTATATGCATTTCTGACATATATTTTTAGACATAGTATTTGAAGTCATTAGATATGGAGATTAAAATAACACAATGCTCATATATTCATTGTTTTAATATATTTATGAATCCTTTTGCTTCCAAGCATAGATAATCATTTGAAACGTTGTCTTCGATAATATTTAATTAGCCTACGAAGAGCTGATAAATGCTTTAATTTACATAATAAAAATGATATGCCAATAAAACTTATAAATTGTATTAAAAATTATCTAAAAATAATAGTTTAATCTGCCGGATCTGCTTTTTGTCGTTACATCAAAGAAATCGGACCCCATATTTGACATTGTGTGATTGATGAAAATGTTTTGCTTTTTTTACATATGCTATATACCTTTGCAGAAGCTAGGATTTACAAATATATGTTTGTGAATCCTAGCTTCTGCAAAGGTATAGCATATATAAAAAAAGCAAAGCATTTGTATCAATCACGTAACGTCAAATATGGGGTCCAATTTCTTCGATGTAACGACAAAAAGCAGAACCGGCAGATTACACTATTATTTCTAAATGATTTTTAACAAAATTTATAAGTTTTATTGGGATATTATTTTTATTATTATTATTAAGTTTTTAGACAAAGTAATATATTTCCAATCAATTGATAATTATTTTAAATCTGAAGCTTAGAATTTTATCAATTACCAATTTTTTTGTTAATTAAAATTAAAAACATTCAAATTTTTTTATTTTTGATTAATGGAAAATAATCACCAATATTATTTCTAAAAACAGAATTTTTGCCGATCACTGTACCTACCTACATTACCTGTAAATCCAAATGTGTCATTTTAGCCAAAGCTCTTACACATTTCTTGCCGTTTTAATTACGTCATTTAACACGATTAAACGTATTAACTTTTAATTCAATACGATTAAATATATTGAATGACGTAATTTAACACGTAAAGAAACACATAAAAAGAACTTCTGTCTAATGTGTTATTGTTAGACGTTTATGCGTGTAAAAATTACATTCTTGGATTTGTAGTGTACCAATAAATAATCGGTACCTATTGCAATATATGCTATTATCTAGTCTATCTTCTGAATGTATCTTTAGAGTTTATTTTCTCCGTTTTCACAAACTTTGGGTTAGCCCATTATAGCAACAAGTCCTTCAAATACCGTAATATACATCTGACGACTTTCTTCTTGTACAATTTTTAGAAAAATTGTAGAATTTTACAAATAATTTTAAGAATATCTAGCATATAAGGAAATATTGGAATGCAATTCACTTGTAATTTCTTTACGTTACGTATCCACAATTTAGAAAAATAAACTAGAATTCTTACGGTCCCAATAAATTACCATACAAAAAAAACTTCCTTTTTTTGATGTAATGTTTAGTATAATGTATACAAACCTCAATTAATTACGAAATACAATGTATATGATTATCACAAAACTATGTATACTGCATTTTGCATTATGTATATTATTCATAATCAGTTTTTAATGCATTTTTTAGTGGTACCGACAAATAACAAAGCATAAAAAAGGATTAAATTTTGATATATCTTTGTTTATAGCTTATACATACGAAAAATAATTACAAAATGTTCATTAAGATGTTGACGTATATCAATGTATACTTATGTATATGTTACTTATAGTTGGTCCTAGCATGTGCCAAACCATAAAGATATATATATATATATATATATATATATATATATATATATATATGTACGAGGTCTGTCAAATAAATACGCGACCTGTTTTGCTCGGGTGGCCTTAAGTTGAATTTCGCGCGAGAGCACTGGCTACTTTGTTGCCACTGAAGCGTCAGTAATCACCAAACCGTCGAGGCAAGCGTACAGGCCCTTGCACAATGCTAGACAACAGGCAATAGGAACAGGAAATAACCTCAAATTCGTCAATAAAAACCTAAAGAATTTGAACGATATGATTGGTTGGCAACAGGCAATAGGCACAGAATTTCCAACGTGACGGAAATTCTGTGTCTATTGCCTGTGTCATCGTCTATTCTGCATAAATACAAGGTTTTTGATTTCTGTTCCCTGTTCCTATTGCCTGTTGCCTAGCATTGTGCAAGGGCTTACCGCTCGAACCGGGAATTTTTTTGTGGCGTGTGTTTTATGCTCTTGTCGACGATGGGGATTGACGAACAGATGGAACAACGAGTCAACATCAAATTTCTGGTGAAACTTGGGAAAAATTCTTGGAAAATTCATGAAATGTTAAAGGCTGTTTATGGTCTTATCTCCAGAAATTTGATGTTGACTCGTTGTTCCATCTGTTCGTCAATCTCCATCGTCGACAAGAGCATAAAATACACGCCACAAAAAAATTCTCGGTTCGAGCGGTACGCTTGCCTCGACGGTTTGGTGATTACTGACGCTTCAGTGGCTCACCCGGCAACAAAGTAGCCAGTGCTCTCGCGCGAATTTCAACTTAAGGCCACCCGAGCAAAGCAGTTCGCGTATTTATTGGACAGACCTCGTATATATATAAATTTTATATTAAATTATTGAATTTCTCTATAGTCTTATTGTAAATTTTAACTTAATTGTGTTTTCCTTACTTTGATTTTTCATGCTTGTGTCTTAACTATTTGAATTATAGATTTGAGTATTATTTGATAGAAAGTATTTAATTATAGCTTTATTTAATATTTATAAAGTATTAAATAATACTTAAATCTGTAATTCAAATATTAAGATACAAGCATAAGGAATGAACGTAAGCCAAACATAATCAATCTGGAATTTACAATAAGACTAGAGAAAAATTCAACAATTTAATTTAAAATTAATATTTATGAAATAACATGATGGTAACATAGTTTAACATTGATAAATATGATTATCCTAATAATGAAAAAAAATTTATATTAATATGTATTAATATATTAAAAAAATTAATATAATAATTATAGCTTACATAGACCAGAAACAAGTAATAATAAAAAAGAAAGTGTACAAAATAAATTTGTTAGAATAAGTTATTCAACAAACAAAATATTAAATAAAGTATGAAATATAATATTATATTTATAATAAAAGATAAAACCTGAAAACTACACACATAAAATAAACAGTTATAGTTAGTCTCTTTCTCTTTTCACAAAAATTAAAAGAAATTTATAATAGAAACAAAAAATAAAATATAATTTAATATCCCAACATTTCTTCATTGTCTTTTTGATATTAAAACATCAAAACTTGGTAAAAACTTTTAGGTTAAAGATTAAAGCCAGATTTTTTACATTGCTAAGCTTACAAACTTTATATTAGAAAGTGTTAAATAAGATTCTTTTGAAATATAACTATAAAAGGAAATATCACAAATATTAAATAAGAAAATAATTGCTTTTAAAAGTAAAAAGTAATTTTACTTACTTCGAATTAATAATGAAATCTTTACATTTTTTACAACGTTGTTAACCTTTGATAGCTCTGACTCTATATGGACTGCCAGTCCCCTACTCTTTCTGTAGGATTTCTATACAGCAATGAATTATCTTCGAGATTTAAGCTGCTTTATCGACTACAAAAACCAGGGAACAAATAACTGCATCTATTGAAATTCAACTTATATTTTTTTTAATTTTACTTTTTCTAAGAAAGTAATTATTATGATACTTTTTCTAATATACAAATATATAGTTTATGTTTATATACATATTTGTATCGGTTTTTAGAAGATTAATACATAATATTATATGCTTATCAATATACTTATTAATATACTTATCATATTTGTATCGGTTTTTAGAAGATTAATACATAATATTATATGCTTATCAATATACTGTCAATGTTTAATTGTTTTTTAATTTCTTTTTAGTACTGATGTTTATTTCAGTCTTTACTATATTTTTATTGTTGTAGTATTATCTTATATGGACAATTTTTTTTATTACTTTAAACTTTATTTTTTATAAAAAATATAATGCTAAAATGATTTTTTTAATTATTTTTAGATTCCTCTTTTTATTATTGTTTCCTTATAGAGAAAGCTGTTATCGTAAAAAAAATTTTTTTTTGTTTCCACTGCCAATGTGTTCAGAATGTTCTATAACGTCAAAAAATTATGTCTATCAAGTTAGCACTCCTCTCCTACAAAAAATCGAAATGACAAATATGCAGAAGTTATGTGTTCTTTATGTGCTAATTATGTGCTCTATTCGCGATTTTTGTGCTTGAGCGGTTTAGCGGAAAATTGCAATTAAAAGTGGGGGTGCTGGCTTAACGTAAGTTAGTACCTCCACTCATTAAAATTACATATAAAATAAAAAACTCAGTATGCTAGAATTATGTGTTTTTTATGTGCTTTCAAATGCATTAAACAAAATGCTGTCATTTGGCAGAAGGGGAACTCCGATCTCGGTGCTCCAAGCGAGATTTCTCGACGTTCGTACCGACTCCGGGGGAGAACGGCGGTCGCCGTCTCTCGTGGGAAGAAGAAATACCTCGTCGGGCCTGCACGCCGTGGGGAACGCTATTTTAGCGTGTACGTTAACACAGGCGAGCCCTATTAGCCATAGGACGTTATTGGCAGCGTTTTTTGCAACGGAAATTGTCTCACAGCTGCGCGAAAGTATGTTTCGCGTCGTTTATTGAGCGTTGCCTAATCGAAACATACTCTTGCGGCTTTGAAATTCAATAATTTATTTACGATTCAGAATTTGACGTGAAAATATATTTTAAAACAACTATGCGCTAATATTAAAAGTAAAACATTTTACGTATATGTATTTTTTTTATGTTTTTGCTCCGGATGTTAAATAATATAATTTATAAACAACAAAGGTTAAAGCTCTCGAAAATACAAAATTAAATATGACAAGGCAAATGAGAGCCAAACACGCCGATCTTAAAGCGACAATTATAATACATTCTTCATACAATACTCCAATATGCGCGAACGTTTCGGTCCCTGGGTTTGGATCCTCCTTAGCGCAAGAAACATAAAAATATCAATACATGTGGTACGATATCTCGGTTACACCCTCGTCAAGAATTAAAAAGTCGCAGAGGATAGGTCAGAGTAGTTGCAACACTTAAAAAACTAAACTTATTTTCAAAAAACTATAACTGTAACTTATTTTCCTAACCTTACTTTAAGAAAAAGTGTTGCAACTATTATGACCGCGACCCTACACATAACAGTTGCTATGTGTGGAACAACAGCTTAACGTTTCTTCCGAAAGACAGAGCCCAGTTTCTCCGCATGAAAAATATTATGTTTATGTTGTTTTTTGTTTTTTGCGCTGAGGAGGGTCCAAACCCAAGGACCAAAACTTTCGCGCATATTGGAGTATTGTATGAAGAATATATTATAATTGTCGCTTTAAGATCGGCGGGTTTGGCTCTTATTTGTCTTGTCATATTTAATTTTATAATTTATAAAATTAAGTATTGTTAAATGCTCCGATTGCCTGCTTTATTTGGTGCCGTTTAAAAACTGCATGATGGCTCTAGGATAATAGTTATTTTACATATAAAACAACATTAATTTAAATTATAATTTTTTTTGCGTAATTTAAGCACAATTATTTTTTAACTTGTGTGGTAAAAATAAATTGCGTAGCCTATTGTAAATTTTTTTCCGTGATATATTGGACGGTTTACAATATTTTGGGAATATTTTATTTTTGTGTAGAAACTCTTGAACCATCGTCGATGGCTTAGCATTGTTGCGAAAAATTCACGAAGACAGAGGCAGAAAAAAGAGACGGAAAAATGCTTTACGCTCATTATGGGCATGTGGCTCTTGCAGCTTTAATTATTATACTTGTTACCTTAGCAGGTACGTAATAGTTGATATACATAATAATTTATGCTAACATTAATTTTTCACAAAATAATTAAACATTAATAATACACAGAAAAAAATTGTTTGAAAAACGCACAATGTATTTCATTCAACTAAAATATTTAGTCTAATACGTTCAACTAAACATTACTACGATAAACAAAATATTGTTTCTAAACACCATAATTTGTTACTATTGCAAAAAAAGACTTTAAATCAATAAAACATTATTTGAACCAATCAATTTTAATCAACTATACAAATTTTGCGCGTACAACAAATTTTTTTTCTCAGTGTATGGATACTAACTCGAGATATCTAATCTCAAAATCAGAGATTTTCAGAATACTTTTAAATTAAAATAAAATTAAAGTATTTCGGTGTCAGTTAATGCCGCTCGCATTTTTGCTGTGTTTTAACGCTATTTTCGCGTTATATAGTACACGTGCAAAACAACCAAATTCGTAGCGAAATTCTTTTTCTCGGAAACATTGTTTGTCCCATTCATGTAACGGAGGAGACTTTATCCATTACGATTAGATAGCGAGATGACCTCGCGACCTGCCTTCTCTCTGAAATCGGCGAGCTGTGTATTTCGGCTTCTATAACCCAGCCGCCCAACGCCCTATATACGAGTAGAGATCTTCGCACGTATTTATTGATTCCGAGAAGATTATTCAACAAATGGCGCGATTGTGAATTGAATTGCATGTAAATGTTTATGTACGTAACAGTATATCATTGTGGCGAAGATACACAGATCGACAGCACGAACCATTTCTTTTAATCTATGTGATATACCTATATATCCAAAGCTGATTTGCGCAGTCGATCTCTGAGAGTTGACTTGTAACTTGAAGAGATTTAAAAGATATTTAATGTACAAACTTGAGATCTCGTAGCAGAGATTGACTTCCTCAATATTTTCGCTAAGAGTTGATTGAAAGATCTATAATCTAGATTTGAGACACCCCGTATTTCAAAGCTTAAAGGTACTTTCCAGAGCTGTTCTTCTCTTGTAAACATCCGGCTGTCTTTTGCGATAGCCTCTACTCTGGTAATAGAACATCTCTTGATAACCGGCACGTTCTAGCGTTCATTAAAGCAATTCTGAGAAAATTGTGTCTCGCATTAATATTAATAAATATTCGACGCGCTTGTTATCGCCGCGCGCTTTAAAAGAAGTCGGCGAACACAGCCAATCGCTGCGCCTTGCATAATTTATTTTGTGTGGAAAATCACTTTTTATTTTGTGTCATTTATTCTCTCGAGAGAAGCGAAAACACGTGTTTTCTATTTAACTATTAACTCGTTACCGCACATTATATAAGTACTTTAATTCTTTGTAGGACCTGTGAGTTCTGAATATGGACGATACAAACTACCATCCAGAGGTAAGATTCAAGATCTTCTTAGAATTAATTTTTTTATTCACTCTTTTCTTCACGAAAGAATCACGAAACGGTCGTTATAAGCACATAAGTGTTATCAATGGCCTTCGGAGGGTGTCGAGCGGCGAAAAACGCGATAAAACTTTTGCGACAACTAGGACGCGCACTATATAATTATACATTGAATACAAAGCCAAAAACGGGGGTTTTATAAGATCGGTGCAGAGAGGGGATATGTCACCCGTGGATGTGGTGACAGAGAGTCATAATCGGCTAAGGCCGACCATTCCCAAGTCAAAAAGCAGACAGAAGAATTAATTCGGGGAGCGGGCACACACCTTATATCTTGACATAAAAAGATGCCTAACGAATTGACATTTACGGGAGAATTATTGTTCTAACATAGATAAATGTTTTATACATTATTGGCTAACGGCGAGAGAGTTTATTTGCTGTAGTTAATTTGTTCTTGTCAGTTTTAGTCTTCATATGTAAATATATTTACCAGATGTATGTTTGTGACATACTTTGGTTCCTTCTATAATGTGGTAAAAATTTCTGTGCTAATCGACGGAAATTATTTTGGGTAACCGGGAGCTTATATCCTACTCTACCATACTTAACATATATCGGCATGATATTGATACGCAATGGTGTTCTAATTAGGGAGAGAAGAGAATAACCATACGGCTAACATAATCTGCGTTATATCTCGAGTTGTAAAGGGTTAATGAGAAATTTTTTTATCCCACGCAGGACCGCACCCGAAAAAACCGCATTCCTGCGAGCAGAGCTCGTGTTATCCCGCAACCGGGAACCTGCTGATCGGCCGTAAGAACAAACTGAGCGCTTCGTCGACGTCCGGTCTCACAGGCCACGAAAGATTCTGCATCGTTTCTCACCTTAAGGACAGAAAGAAGTGCTTCTTCTGCGATGCGTTGATACCAAAACAGCAGCATAACATCGAGAACATCGTCAGCGGGTAAGACCACTTTACCTTATTGCGAAATAAATCCAATGTCTTTTAAAAGAAATACGAATGTGTGATTATAGAAAATAAATAACAGCAACAAAAAATATATATATACAATAATTAATATAATTCAAACAGTATAAGTTATAGATCATGGTGGCAGGCCGAGAACGGCGTGGAGAATGTCACGATACGCTTCGATCTTGAGGCAGAGTTTCACTTCACGCACATCATCATCCGCTTCCAAACCTTCCGTCCGCCTGCCATGCTGATCGAACGGTCGTACGATTTCGGAAAAACCTGGCAGGTATACCGGTACTTCGCTCACAACTGCGAAGCACTACTTCCCCGAAATCCCGACCCACCAACCGCAGAGATTAACGGACGTCATCTGCGAGACGAGATACTCGGCTGTGGCACCGTCCACTGGCGGTGACGTAATTTTCAGGTAGGATATACACAATTTTATCATATTATTTATCATTCGTTATCTTATTCGTTATTCAACACCATTTATTTATATTTAAAATTCTATTATTCTAATGTGTAAATGCTTTGCTTTTTTACGTGAAGAAACTGCTCTGATTATGCAACTCGGATTATTGTAACCGTTAATTATTAATAACGTTAATCGAAAATGACATCTTCGTACTGATATATTCTAGGGTGTTGCCGCGAAATTTGGAAATCGACAATCCCTATTCAAAGGAAGTGCAGAATTTACTAAAGATCACCAATCTCAGGATCAACATGACGAGACTCCACACTCTGGGCGACGATCTGCTCGACGATCGGCCCGAGATTCGCGAGAAATATTATTACGCCATCCAGGATATGGTGATTTGCGGTGCTCCTGCTACGGGCACGCCTCTAGGTGTTTACCATTACGGGGAGTTTCTGATGAGGAGAACATGGTCCACGGAAGATGCGAGTGCACGCACAACACTAAGGGCTTCAACTGCGACAAGTGCGAGGACTTCTACAACGACCTGCCGTGGAAGCCCGCGGTCGGCAAACAGACGAACGCCTGTAGGCCTTGCAATTGCAACAATCATACCAATTCCTGCCACTTCGACGAAACGGTCTACGAGAGATCGGGCAGGGCATCCGTCGGAGTCGGCGACGATTGCCAGCACAACACGCGAGGGCAAAATTGCGAACAATGCAAGCCGTTTTATTATCACGACGTGACGAAGGACATTTCTGACCGAGACGCTTGTCAACGTAAGTTTTCAATTTATATTAGTTGCTTTACAATCTCTTTATATGTATAACATTTTTATTTAATATGAGATTATTATCCGCACTTGTTCTATAAGTAAAAAAATAAATGTAGATTGCAGTTAGTAGCAGAATAAATTTATGTACATGTGTGTGAGAGAGATATCGTAAGATCGTAAAGATATAATTCAGGCTTTTTTCCTTCGCAGCCTGCGAATGCGACCTAAGCAAATCCTTGGATGTTGGCATATGCGACTCGAGAACCGATCCTCTAAGTGGCGACGAGTCCGGACGTTGTCACTGCAAAGCGAATGTTGACGGACGTCGTTGCGATTGTTGCAAGAATGGCTTTTGGAACTTCAAGCCCAACAATACTGAGGGATGTCAAGGTAAAAAAGAAGTTGTATCCAAGCATGTTCCGTAGAAAAGACGTAACTTTTTCAATACTTTTACATAACATAAAGCGTAATATTTAAATCAATATTTTATTTGTTAATGACGCTAAGAAACCTATTATTTATTAGTCTACACTGATTATATCTCCCAAATTTAATTTATAATCTTTTTTTCTCTAAGAGACATTAATCAATATCTGATAGCAAGAATTAGTTTGTGATTTTAACAGATTTCATTTGCCCAGAGATAAAGAAAGTTTAATCATAGCTTCTCAAAATTTGTACAAAAGGTCGACTTTTGCAATTGCAGCCTGTACCTGTAACACCTTGGGTACCATCGACAATCAAGGTTGCAACGTGGTGACTGGCGAGTGCACGTGCAAACGGTATGTCACAGCGCGCGACTGCAATCAATGCGTGCCGGAATATTGGGGACTCTCCGAGGATCGGGATGGATGCAAACCATGCGATTGCAATTTCGGTGGATCCTACAAGAATTCCTGCAACGTCATCACCGGCCAGTGCAGATGCAGGCCGTATGTCAGCGGGAGAACTTGCAATCAGCCGGAACAGAGTTACTACACCGGCTCGCTAGATTTTCTCATTTACGAAGGAGAGTTGTCTAGAGCGACCGACGTAAGTTCATTAATTAAATTTAATCAAATATGTGAATTAAGTATATTTGTAAGTATTGCGACGCTATTCACGTCCCCGGGCGACCGGGTAGAATCGCGTACGGCAAAACCCAATCGGATGACCGAGCATTCCTCTCCCCAGAACAATCCCTAACCTAAAACACGATAGTTGGGCGTCAGGTGTGGAAACGGCCACACCACCGTTCACGATAACTCCCAAAATGTCTCGCAATTGACTCCAAATTAATTTCCGCGAAAAGTGGCACTTAATTCTCTTAAGTGAGACCGGACTCTACTATGTTCGGGCCGATTGCGACGGCTGCTCACTCTCCGGCAAAGGGTGTGGTTCGACTACCGACCGTATCTATGGGAAATTGACTATGGTGGGGTTGAAACAAAAAAAAAACAACAATAATTAAATTTATAAGATAATATAATCTTAAGGTTCAGGATCCTTCGGTGCGCTTCACTCGCCCTCCCACAATTCGGGACGTAACGAGGAGCGTGGCAGTTCTCGTTGCATCTGGCCCAATCTCGCGACTATCGCCGAGGCCGCGGGGGAATTCGTCGCCACCGAATGATTATACGCGGGAACGCGACTGTACAAGTAATAGAACGCAAGGGTCAACGCGAACATATAACGTACTCTCGACTAGGGTTGATCATAAGTACCGCCCGCGAAAGAGTATATGAACATTAAGCAACGCACGCTAAGAGTATACTATAAGTACCACACGCGAAAGATTTGAATAGAGTACCGCACGCAAAAGATTTTAGTAGAGTACCGCACGCAAAAGATTTTGACATAAGTACCGCACGCAAAAGATTTTAATAGAGTACCGCACGCAAAAGATTTCAACATAAGTACCGCACGCAAAAGATTTTAATAGAGTACCGCACGCAAAAGATTTCAATAGAAGTACCGTACGCGAGAAGATTGTAACATAGTACCGCACGCAAAATTATATTAGGAATACCGCACGCGAAAAGATTATAACGGAGTACCGCACGCAAAAGATTATATTATGAATACCGCACGCGAAAAGAGGATACGAATAACATACGCCGTACCATACACGCGGCACGCGCGAGACCTTCACGACGGCATATGACAACACGCGTGACGCGGGAGAGCAACACACCCCGGGCGCGTGATCCCGACGCCCCTAAGTACCGGGCGCGATAATTAATCAGGGTATCCACACTCCCCCGCCGCGCTCACTCAAAAACACACGCGATAGATTAGACGGACGGATGACTGTCGAGTCGATTAGCGAACTTCTCCGAAAATGCGCACCAGGATCGTGAGGCGCGACACACTCTATCGTACGACGACGATTTTACGCAGATGACACGCTCTGGAAGGGTCGAGTCGGGAAAAGAACAGGCCCCACGTTAATTCTACACGAGGAGATAGCGGGCGGGATCCCTCTGACCCGTATAAACGATACAATCCCGAAGGATCCACATGAACGATACAATCCCGAAGGATTCACTCAAAACGATACAATCCCGAAGGATTCCATAAATTACACGTAGGCCGAGAGGCGGTCCTGCGTGCATCTCTCAAAAACGCGAAACGGTACTCGACTTTCCGCCCCGCCACTCCTTGATACCTGAGCCTCGGGATTGCTGGCCGTTACACGTCGATGGTCCTCGTTCCTTCCTCCTCGCTACGGAGATCGGGCTCGTAGGGCCGCCGCCCTCGCTCGCAATCCGCCCAAGGGTTCCTCGCCTCACGTCCTCGCTCGCTCGCAATCGACCCAACAGTGCCGGATCCCTTCGCCGGCTCGTTCCTCAGTCCCTAAACGGGTGCGCCACCACGCCGGCGGATGGCGCCACCCGGCCCAATCGGGCCGTACGGCCGCCTCCTCCTGTAATCCAAACTACGGAGACATAACGCGAGAGTGTCTAAAGTGCGGGTGGCGTACGCGCCACGGGCGCCAGTGACGGGCTCACGGGGCCACGTCACAGTATTGATCTTGATATCAAAGTTGCAAGCGTGATAAAACATAAAGCGCAATCGCAACATGAAAGAAACTACAAAAAGAAAGAAAGAGAGATCGAGTTATCTCTCTCTTCAACTATATACACATCTAGACTTTTGCAAAGCTTTAATTCTTAAGATTGTTTTAAAATTGAATCGCAAATTCTTTTTTAGAACTGTCAAGTGGTGATCAGAGAGCCCTTATCGCGATGGTAGGAATAGTACGTGGACCGGCACGGGTTTCATGAAGGCTCTCGAGGGCTCGGTATTGAACTTCACCATCGACGACGTTCGCAGATCGATGTGGTACGACGTGATTGTAAGATACAAACCTAATGGACCGTACGCTGATTGGAGACACGAATACGATCGCTTGTAGGTTCAATTACCTCTGCGTTCGGGAAGCGCCATGGCGCAACCGTCTATATAGCTGGAGGCGGGAAAACACTACAATCTTCTGTTGCAATTCCGCAAGTTCAACGGCCATGTAGACATGCTTTTGGCCTCCATTCTGGTCGACTCGGTAATATACTTTGCTTCGATTATGTTGCCGATTGTCGTGAAAAATCATGTCTAGTTGTATCCATTATAATATTTTATTTGTATTCTTATTTGCGCTTGTATGATCTTTGCAGATTGTTCTGCAGCCGAGGATAGACGTGATACCCTTCTTCAAGACTCCAGGTCTGGGTGAACTACGTCGCCAAAAATACGAACGTTACCACTGTAACGAATTGTTCAACGATGTCAACAGCGTGTGGAGCAACGTACCCGAGATCTGCAGGAAGTATCAAAATAGTATCGGCTATTACGTCTTCGATGGCGCTCATTGTAAGTTTAATCGCGCATTATCCGACTTCAATGATACTTCAATTTTATTTTAATTTCATGTCGTTTAATTGCACATTCACAAGAGCGCGATGTTGAATTCTAGCTTGCGAATGTAATCCAACGGCTTTTCGCAGTCGTCTGTGCGAGAACTACGGCGGAATGTGCCCGTGCAAGCCGAACTTGGTCGGCAGACGTTGCAACCGTTGCGCGCCGGGAACCTACGGATTCGGCCCGGAGAGATGCATCCCCTGCGACTGCGACGGCGTCGGTGCCCTCGATAATTTCTGTGACGTCGAGACCGGCCGCTGCAAGTGCCGTCCCAACACCTACGGCAGGACCTGCGGCCAGTGCGAGTCCGGCTTCTGAAACTTACCACACTGTCAGCGCTGTGAGTGCCACGGACATGCGGATAGTTGCGACTCGAAGATCGGAGCCTGTATCAACTGTCGAGATTTCACCACCGGACACAATTGCGATTGTTGCGTCGACGATTTCTACGGCGATCTGCGAATTGGCGTGGATATACCTTGTAGAGCGTGTCCTTGTCCAGGTAAACACAGTTTTGAAAGAAATTTTACATTAATTATTAATTTTTTATATTATTAAAAATACAAAAATTAAAATATTAATCTCTTATTAGAAGAGATATTATGTCCAGTAATAAAAATAAGCTATACTCCTCACATTTATAATTATATCTGTACATTTTCTTTCGTTCTTTTAGTTATTCAAATAGTAGTACTAAAATATTGTAAACTGTGGAGTTCGCTCCTTAGTCATTTATTTGCGTTTTTTTATTAAAGTAAGAAATGAGTTTCTTTGTTAAGCTATTATTTCTTATTATTTATTTATTACTACTATTATATTTTATTTCAACAGGCACACGCAAATCTGGCCATTTTTATGCCAACAGCTTTTCATTAGATTTAGTAACACAGGACGTAGTGTGCGAGTGTTTCGAGGGATACGCCGGACCTCGCTGCAAACATTGCGCCGAGAATTATTTCGGCAATCCGGAGGTGCCCCTCGGTAGCTGCCAACTTTGCAACTACAACAATAATACGGACCTACGTCGTCCTGGTAACTGCGACCCGCACACTGGTCATTGTCTTCAATGTCTGTTCAACACCGATGGTGCCGCTTGCGAGGTATGCAAAGCGGGATTCTACGGAGACGCTCTGCGGCAGGACTGTTAAGATTGCGGATGCAACGTCTTGGGCACCGACAAGGCCACGGGACCGTGCAACCATCGTACCGGACAGTGTCCGTGTCTACCGCACGTCATAGGACAGCTCTGTGACTCCTGCGAGGAAAATCATTGGAAGATAGCCAGCGGCATTAGCGGCTCTCTCTCTCTCTCTCTCTCTCTCTCTCTCTCTCTCTCTCTCTCTCTTTCTTTAAGTTTGATAAAATTTTGCATTTCTTTAATTCGTTATTGATTTATTTTTTATTATTATTTTTTTTGTTTGCGTATTGTCGCATACATAAAACTACATAAAATTCGATAATTTTTCTTCTGAAAATCATTGGAAGATAACCAGCTGCATTAGCGGCTCTCTCTCTCTCTCTCTCTCTCTCTCTCTCTCTCTCTCTTGGTGAGTACCGCATGCTGCATTGCTTCCTTACTCCGGCTTTCTGAGAACTCTGTTACTGCCGTAAGCTGCCTTCGGGCTGTTTTGTTGCAGGTTTGAGCAAGTTTCTTGTTGCTTGTTGGGATACATATTCAATCTTTCTATCCTTGCAACTGCTGCGCCTGTTATCTTCGATGAAAGATATTAACTATTCTAACCTCACTTTCGCCTGATCTCGTGTCGCCTGTGCATGAGTTACCATCCCGATCGCACGTGGCGGCATTTCTGGGCCTTGAGACGTACCACCATCTATTACCTACTGGACTGCTGCGCATTCTTGGTTCTTCTCTCTGCTACTGTCAGCGGTTAATTATGCAGCGTGCATGCACTAAGTGTAGGAAGTTGATCGCGAAGGAATCTGCTGAGTGCGAGTGTAAAAGACTTTTTCATCCCAGTTGTGTCCACACGTATGCTGCGACAAAATACGCGGATGGGTGCTGCAAGTCATTGGCTGCTTCACTGGTCGTACCTCCGATACCGAGTGTTATGAATACCGAGTTGTCGGTTGCTTCTCCTGCCATGGCTACTCCTATGAGTGCTGCCACGGTGGGCGCGGGGGTTGTTGCTCCTTCCGGTGTCACCACAACCGGCGTGCATTCGCAGATTGACGCTACAACGAACGCACTCTTGCAACAGTTGATCGATCAGTTGAGAGCGTCGGACGCTAGGTTTTCCGCGTTTATGGAAGCTCAGCAACGAACAAACAATGAGCTTTCCGCCTTCGTTAATGCGCAGCAGCTAACAAATTGTGATCTCACCAATAAACTTGATCAGTTGAATAGTGTCGCGAACAATGTGGATCGGAACTGTCAGCGGATTAACGATTTGGAACAACAGTGTGCTGCTCTTAGGAGTGAGATACGTGAGTTAAAGGGCGATTGAGGAGGTTCTCATCTGGTCCCGCAAACTCATACGGGTTGTGAGAATATGCTCGTTATATCGGGTGTTCCTGCTTCAATGTCGATTACCCCGCTGGCATGTGTTCGCAACGTGTTTGCGACCCTTGATCTCCCTGAACTTTCGTGTCACATTCTTAATGTCAGACCCGTGGTTCGTAAGCCTCTGCCAGTTGCAGCTCGTGACCAGACCTTACCGGTCTCTTCTACAAACTCTTATATAGTCACATTAGCCTCTGGTGCGGTACGTGATACAGTTATCTCTAAAAAACGAGCGCGACGTACGCTTAAACAGAAGGAGGTTTGCGACAACGGCTCTGATCGGAATGTGCATGTTAACGAGTTTCTGCCTAAGGATCAATATGATTTGCTGCAGCGGGCTAAACGTGTTGTCAGAGAAAAGTCTTATAAATATATCTGGGTAAAATATGGTTGTATTCGCGTTAGACACTCTGATGGTGAGCCAGTTATTCATGTCAATTCTGAAGCTGATCTGGATAAACTCGTTTGACGTGCACGTTCCGACCGGTTATTGTTTGACCAACTATTGTCCACTGCTACACATTGTAAATCTGTCTCGTCTGCTCAATTTCGCGTAGCTCAGTTCAATGCTAATTCCCTTCGGGGACATATAGATTTAATTAGAATTCATTTTGCTGCTAACTTATTTCATGTCATTTCTGTATCCAAAACATGGCTGCATTCTGATGTATCCGACGCTCTGGTAGCTTTAGATGGCTATTTTTTAATCCGTAATGATCGATTGGGTAGACGAGGCGGAGAAGTCGCCTGCTTTGTTCATAATTCGTTGAAGGTCAGAGTTATAGCTGCTTCTTCGGGTGTTGATATTAACTCTCCTGAATATCTTATTATTGAAATCCGTGTTCCAAATAATGAGACAGTTTTATTTGCGTCTGTCTACAGAAGACCTAAAGGTCTTCTCTTACATGAATTCGTTGAAACACTTACGAGTGTGTCGCACCTATATAAAAATATAATCATTGGCGGTGACTTTAACTGTAATCTCCTTTCGACGAATTTTGAAGCGAATTATTTACGCGAACTTATGTCAGGCATATCAATGAATATTGTACACTCAGATGCTACACATCACACAGCCACTTCTGACTCGTGGCTGGATGTTTTTGCGGTTGATGACGGTAAAAAGGTCTTGACGTTTGCTAAATCTGAGAGCCCGTTTATAGCCGGTCATGATCTTATCGAGTTGTCGCTTTCATTTGGTATGATCTTACCGATTGAGCGTAGTATTCTGAGGCGTAGTTACAGAGCTATCGAAGGTGATGAGTTTCGTGACCATCTTCAGTCCATCATCGATAGTACTGATTTTCTAGAGTGCAGTCAGGTGGTTGCTGATGGTGGCTGTGTTGGACTTGTGGACCGGGCGAATGTTTCTGGTGTTGACGGGCTCTGTGCGGTGCTGTCTGTTACTTTGCTTGGGACGCTTGATGTGTTCGCTCCTGAGCGTGTATTTGTTATCGTGAAGCCCCCTGCGCGGTGGCTCACAGTTGAACTTAAAACCCGGCTTCGTACTCGTAATCAGTTATATAGGCAAGCAAAGCGTTCCAATAGTTTGCTCGGATATGCCACCTATAGACTTTTTCGTAACCGGCTTAATATTGATATAAAACGTGCCAAAGTGAGTTTCAATTTAATTCTTTTAATAACATCACTGATCCTGGTAAACTATGGAGAGAACTGGCTCGTTTGGGTCTAGTAAAATCATCCTTAGTTTCTCCTTTACGTTTTTTTACACCTGATCAATTAAATTCATTTTATGTTTCTGTTTCCAACGCTCAGTTGCCTTGCTTGTATACTGACTTTATTTTCGCCATCGCTCCGGTTACTCGTCCATCTCAGCGTCCAGAATTTGTTTTCTCTGCCATAACACCGCGCATGATTTTTAAGCTCATTTCTGTGGGACCACTTCATTCTTATGCGTCGGGGTCTGACGGAATTCCGCTTTATATTTTGCGTATTGCTTGGCCCATCATTTCATCGTATCTTACTGATTTATTTGACCGCTCATTAGAAACTTCTTCATTTCCGTCTCAGTGGAAGCGAGCGTTTATCCGCCCTCTCTCGAAGATTCGCATTCCATTATCCCCGTCTGACACGAGACCGATAGCCAATCTGCCTGAGCTTTCTAAGATTCTTGAAAGGATTGTTGCCTCACAGATCACAGACTACTTAATTGAGCATGATCTCCTAAATCCAAGACAGTCTGCGTATCGACCGTGTCACAATACTCAGTCAGCACTACTACGTATTTGTGACGATATCAAAGAGGGAATTGACAACAGACTCGTCACAATCATGATTCTCTTTGATTTCAGCAAAGCATTTGATACTGTTCCACATCTTCGTCTGCTCACTAAGCTTAAGATGATCGGTTTCTCCGATGCCGTTCTTACATGGATTTTTTCATATTTGACTGGTCGTTCTCAGGCAGTGGTTGATGATACTGGTGGGCTTTCTGATTGGCTATCTACGTCGTCTGGAGTCCCTCAGGGTTCTGTGCTTGGCCCATTATTATTCTCTCTCTTTATTAATGATATTGGTAGCGTCTTGTCGCATACATTACACATGATGTTTGCCGACGACATTCAAATTTATCTATCATGCTCACCGGCTGACATTCTTCGTGGATTAGACTTAATTTCTAAAGATGCGAATGCTATTTTTAATTACGCTGAGTCTAACGGCCTTAGACTGAATCCTGCCAAATCAAAGGCGATTATTTATGGTAGTCAAGCATATGTTAGGCATATTGATTTTTGTCTTCTACCGCCTATTACTGTAAACCAAGTACCTCTTCCTTTTGTGAGTGAAGTGAGGAATTTGGGCGTTATGTTCACGTCTACTCTCTCTTGGAGAAAACACATTTTGCTTGTTTCGCAAAAAGTCCACTGGGCGTTATACAAGCTTAAGTTCTATAAATACTCTCTCTCCACTGAGCTTAGAATTAAACTTGTGATGACATTAGTTCTACCTCATTTGGATTATTGCTGTCTCGTTTATCATGGCCTAAGTGATGAACTCAACACCAAACTACAGAGACTCGTGAATTGTTGTATTAGGTTTATTTACAACTTGCGACGAGATGAGCATGTTACTCCGTACAGACGTCGCTTGGGCTGGCTCTCTGTTGAAAACAGAAGGCTTTATTTTCTTGGGTGTCAGATGTATCGTATCCTTTTCTTACAATCTCCTTCTTACCTTAGTGAGCTTTTCACTTTTCCTGACCCATCGCTCAGGAGTTCTGACCGTCTTGGTGCCTCATCACAAACTTTTCATATTCCGACTTGTAGAACTGCCACGTATATGCACTCTTTTCGTCTTTCCTCAGTTCGTTTTTGGCATACTCTTCCTACTAGTATAACATCTGCATCTTCTATCGCATCTTTTAAAAACCTTCTTCACTTATTTTTGCTTGCATCTGAAACTGGCTGATGCTCTTGGCATCCTTGTGTGTATTATATTGGTGCAATGTTACCATCGTCTAGTCGTGTGTCTAGTTTCTTGCGTTATACACATAATTATCTTAGTTTAAGTTGCGTTGCGTAATATTAATTAGTTCTTATGCTTTACATTAAGTTTTCTTTTCCGTTCCTGCTTTTTCTTAATTATAATTTTTCTTTTAGTTTTAAGATTAGTTTTTAAGTAATGCATCATGTTGCAATATATTTGTTAATCTGCTTCTCTTCTGAGAGCTTTTCTAGTATTCTATGTCTTGCTATCATGTGTCTTTGCCCTTTAGCTGATGTTTGAGCATAATAAACAAAATCAATCAATCTTTAAGTTTCATAAAATTATGCATTTCTTTAATTCGTTATTGATTTACTTTTTATTATTATTTTTTTTGTTTGCGTATTGTCGCATACGTAAAACTGCATAAAATTCGATAATTTTTTGATATTTTGGACGCAGGAGGTAACTCCCAGTAACTCGACGCCAGTAAGTCGATCAATCGACTGATGAAGTAAAAGGAATCAAAAACAAAAGAATATAAAAGAACTTATTAAACATTACAAAGAGTGGGACTCGTACGTACTACAGAATACACTTACACACATTAAAATTCAATAATGATTTTTGCAATAATTATTAAATACTATATTCAAAATATGTGTGAACATGTATTAGGGATTATAATTGGTATAACGCGATATCTTTATACGTCTATAAAAGGAAGTTCATGTAATTATTATAAATGTTGAAAATGTACTTTTATTCAGCTCAATATGGTTAAAAATAAATAATAAAAAAATATGTTTATTAGTCGTATAATATTTTACTTATAAAATCATGTTTTTATATATTATTTGTGCAACAATTTATTGACGCTTTAAAGATATAAATTATACCATTTGTACAATGGTATTTTCTAAAAATTTATAAATAAGATTTTTTTACAAATTATATACGTTTCTGATAAACGTTTCTTCGATTACATAAATACAGGATTTTAAGAAATAAAATAAACCTGAGCACATTCCAAAAATTAAACCTTTCTTTTCGTATATTCATACACTATTTTTAAAATCCGTTTTGTATTATATAAACATAATAACAACGAATATTATTATTGCATATTATACGACTCTATATGAACAAATATTTTGTATACACATATACTATTCTTTAACGCATAAAATCCGTTTTATATTATACAAACATAATAAAAACGGATATCATTATCGTATATATTATACAATTGTACATAAACGAATATTTCGTGTACACATATACTATTCTTCAACACATAAAATTTGTTTTGTATTATGCAAACGTAATAAAAACGTATATCATTATCATATATTATACGATTATATATAAACAAATATTTCGTATGCACATACCTATACTATTTTTCAACGCATAAGATCCGTTTTGTATTATACAAACATAATAAAAACGGATATCATTATCGTATATATTATACGATTGTACATAAACGAATATTTTGTATACACATATACTATTCTTCAACACATAAAATTCGTTTTGTATTATGCAAACGTAATAAAAACGTATATAATTATCATATATTATACGATTATATATAAACAAATATTTCGTACACACATATACTATTTTTTAACGCATAAAATCCGTTTTGAATTATATAAACATAATAAAAACGGATATAATTATCGTATATTATAGGACGGTATATAAACCATTAAAACTAAAACGTTTAAACAATGTTATCTAAAATACTTATACCACTTTTATACTAACTTTACGTTTAATAAATGTTTAATATACATCACGTTTTTATTGGGACTTCAGTTGCGCACCTTCAAGTTGTACACTGGTACGAATTGGGATTCAGCTTTTTTGAATCAGCGTAGCTCCGGTTGAAATAAAAGAATTTTAAGGAGGCTTTAAGGATAATGCAAAATGATAAGAATGGCATGAAATTTATAATAGAAGTTTTTTTACAAATAACAGACAAAACCTCTTCTTCATGATATACACTACTCTTCACTATCAAATAAGATTTCAATGATTTCGTGACGTATCTTAAAACTTTTTTCAATGACAATATCACAACAGAGCAGCCACGATACTGACAATAAATCTGGAAATCAAAAAAACACAGGGAATCGGAACTTTGACAACAATATGTTATATATTTTTCAAGGTATTTAAAATTATTTGTTGTATTATGAATGATTTTTTTTGCAATAAACGTTTAATGAACTTACCGAAAATAAGCCTTTTTAGTTTTTATTCTCTCTCTCTCTCTCTCCCTCCTCTCTCTCCCTCTGAGACTCTCTCTCGCTCTTTCTCGCTCTTTCTAAGATTATAAAAGTACAAGTGTGCGAAAAACCTAAAATTACGGATCATGCTTGGCTAAAAATAAATTTCAATATAAAGAAAAAAAGTAACAAATATAAAGAATTTATAGGCAGAGATTATAGCGGATTTGATATAGATAAATTTCTTAATATATTGAAGGATAAAACCGAGCAGGGTCAAAGTTTAGACGTTAATTCAAGAGCTAAAAAATTTGTTAAAAAGATAGTGAATGTACTGGATACCGTGGCACCAAAAAAAAAATTTAAGATACCGAATGTTTGGGAAGGAAAAAAATGGTATTCAGACAAAGTTAGATTAGCAGCAGATAGAAGAGATGTTGCCTACAGTAAAGCATTAAGAACAGGTTTAGATCAGGACTGGAAATACTTTAGAAATGAAAGAAATGTAGTAGTAAAACTTATTAGGTCGAAAAAGAAAGAGTATTTTGAGAATATGATAGATTATAATAAGGGTGACCCTACAAAGATGTGGAAAACTTTGAAAAAGTAATTAAGGGTGAACAAGGCGGTTTAGATGACAGTGATAACTTTGATAACATAGATTTCGAAGTACTGGACAATGTGAAAGATTGTGATATAGCTGATAAGTTTAACGTATATTATGTTAAAAGTATAAGTAACATTGTGAAGTCTATTGATAGCAAGGGGTTAGAGGGGACAGATAGGGGAACAAATTATGCATTTGAATGTAAGGAAACTATGGAAACTTTCGAACCAATTACTGCAAGTAATCTGGAACAAATTGTTAATAAACTTCCACAAAAAAAGGGAACAGAGGAGGGGATATCTAGTAGTATACTAAAAATGGCGCTACCTGTGATAAAAGATGAGTTTGTAGAAGTGATAAATGACTCACTTCGTACGGGAGTATGTCCAGAGAGTTGGAAAACATCCATCATAGTACAGATACCAAAGCTAAAGGATCCAAAGAAAGCGAGCGAATATAGACCGGTTAATATGCTTCCGATATATGAAAAGGTTCTAGAGTTAGTTGTAAAAAGTCAGGTAGAAGCGTTCCTAGAAAAGAATAATATTTTAACTGCACATCAATCAGGATTTAGGAAACACCATTCATGCAAGACAGGGTTACAAGATATAATCGAAGACTGGAAGATGATAATTGAGGAAAGAAAAATGGTTAGAGTAATTTTTTTAGATCTTAAGAGAACGTTCGAGACAGTGGACAGAAAAAAACTATTAGAAAAATTATATAACTATGGAATAAGAAAAGCTGTATTAGATTGGTTGAAATCATATCTAACGAATAAAAAGCAACATGTTAAATTAGGTGATAAGTTTTCTAGCATAATTGATATTATACATATATGGAGTACCACAGGGTTCCGTGCTGGGTGCTCTGTTATTTATTGTACATATGAACGATTTAGTTAAAGTATGTACGAAGGGTAGTAGAATAAAATTATACGCAGATGATACGACAGTATATGTGGAGGGAGAAAGTAGTGAGGAGCTTGAGATGAATATGAATAAGGTGTTTAGTGATGTCGAAAAATGGTTGAGTATTTGCTAAAACTGAATGTGGATAAAGCCAAATTTATTATTGTTAGAAGTATAAGGAAAGATTTAAGAGCAAATATTGTACTAAGATGTTTGGATGGTACTGTGATAGAACGTGTAGAATTTATGAAATATTTCGATGTAATTATCGATAGTAAGTTACGTTGGGAAATGTACTGTGATTATGTGCTTAAGAAAATAGGGAAAAAAGCCAGTTTTCTGAATAGAATAGGTAATGAGTTATCAATGTATGCTAGATGTATTGTTTATAAATCAATTATTGCACCACATTTTGATTATTGCTCGACAATATTAGTTGGTATGGGCGTAACACAGCTGGGCAGGCTACAAGTGGCACAGAATCGGGCTATGCGAGTTATACTCCAATGCGATTGCCGCACCAGGATTGAACAGATGCTACAAGCATTACAATTTATGTCGATAAATCAAAGGGTGGTGTATAATGTATGTATCTTTATATTTAATTAGTATTAGGTATGTTGCCTAGTCAATTAAATAAAATAGAAATAGTAGGTAATATAAGTGGTAGGCAAACAAGGCAAGCTGATAATATTAGAATCCAGTATCGCAGGGCGAGAAGCGCACAGAAAAGTTTATTTTATAAAGGTGTGAAAATATACAATGAATTACCGGCGGAATTAAAAACATGTATAACTTTAAAATCGCTTAGGCGTTTGTTGAAAGAATATGTTGTGACCAATTTTAAGTAATGAAACCAAATGAGATGTTACTGTAAATAGCTGAGAAAGCTAAATAAAGCTCATCTATCTATCTATCTTTCTCGCTCTTTCTCGCTCTCTCTCTCTCTCTCTCTCTCTCTCTGTGTGTGTGTGTCTGTGTGTGTGTATTTATATAATCTCAATTTTTTTAAGAATCTCCGCGCGTAATTAGAGTTTCATGTACAAGTTGTTGATAAGGTGAATAAATGCACATAGGTATTACCTGTTAACAAACAACGACGCACAGCCGTATATGAGCATTTGGTGACCGCACGGAAAAAAATGACTTTGCAATAGTAGCTAAATTTTAGTGGTTGAATCAAACTTAGCTCTAAGAGCTACCGCCTTAGTAATCATAGCTAAACTCTGGCTATTACAGGAGAAAGACATTAAGTGGAGCGTACAAATTTATTAGCTAAAATCAAAAGCATATCTTAGCACAAGCAGCTAAAAAGTTGCAGTCTTACCTAAATTTCTTACCATGCACAAACATCGTCTTTATTAGCAAAAATTTGTTGCTATAGTAGCTAAGTGCAAATAGCGAATAAATTTAGCTTGGACAGCAACAGTATTAGCTGTCCCTATAATAAGGACACATTTTAGCTGTCACAGCTATATTTTAGCTCCTGCTGCTAATCCTTTTTTTCCGTGCGTGAATGAAGTTGACGCGCGGTCTAAACGTGGTACTGTGGCTCCTATTGGAGCCAGAAATCCATCGGCGACAAGAAGAAGAAGACGCGTGGTCATGCATGGGCCGAAATCCGTGCGCTTCTATAGAAAAATACAATTTTCTCAAAATAGAGCAAGTATGAGCACAAGCGCTTTTGCGTGCATTTAGTGGATACCCGTAGCTTGCCATTCATGCAGAAAACAGAGTGGTGACTCGTAGGGATTTTTTTGTAGCCCTCCGAGAAGTTTATTTTACTTCATGCACCAAAACTAGAGAATAAAATTTTTATACCTGATACCTGCTCACTAATCTGAATTATTCTACAATATTTCTAAAGTAAAAAGGTTCAAGAAAAGTTAAAATATTATATTTCATCTATTTGTAACGTTCTCTAGAATCAAGAAATCAATGTGTTACCACGATTTATAAAGCATTTCGAAGTCTCTCATAATCATGAACTTCACGCCTGGTTTTCTCGTTATTATGACGATGGTTCATGAAATGCAATATGTTTTCATAAACTTTAGACATTTCTACATAACATTACAATAATTAAAAACCGTAGCAACAACTTTCAGTTTTGAGGTTTGGTCCGCTCAAACGGGGCATTGGTCCTACTGTGCGCCGGTCGTCTACAACGATCGTATAAATGGTACGAATATATATGATACTTGGTACGCGTATCAAATGCTCGTTCAATTATTTTAAGATTAAATTGGCCTAATAAGAAATATTTTAACCAAACTGCGTTTTATGCATGTATATATGTACACGCAGTGTGATGGGGATTCGATATCTGACAAGGACATATCCTATCAGAATCCTATCTTTTTCAGTCATATTAGAAGAATGTCGATGTTTCTCAATGAGCGTATTTTTAACATCGACGCTGACACGTCGAGTTCGCCGTCGTTCGCGCAGGAGCGACGCGACGGGGTCCCCTATGGTGGAAATAATTTTAGAACAATTTACGTATTTCTACAAAAAATTGAGATCTTAAACAACAAATCATAAATTTCTACAAATTCGTGAAAATTGTAGAAATTCATGGTAAATTGTAGTAAATTGTAGTGAGTTGTAAAAAGTATTATAAATTTTTACAAATTTCAACAACTTTTTACGAACTTTTTTATGAGAACGTAGTAAATTGTAGAAGTTGTAAATTATTGTGTAAATCACAACTATTTACAACTGTCTGCAACATTCTACGAATATTTTTTATGAGAATGTAGTAAATGGTAGAAGTTGTAGATTATTGTAAAAATCACAACTACGATATTTACAACTTTGTACAACATTCTAAGAATATTTTTATGATCAAATGTTAGTTTATTGTAGAAGTTGTACATGTTTATAAAAACAATATATATTAGGTCTGTTTTCTATTCCTGCACAGCTAAACTAGTGCACACTGTTGAAGTAAGTTAGAGTGAAACGAAGAATACTTGTTCCACTCTAACTTATATTGCACCGCAGTGTGCACGTACTAGTTCAGCAGTGCAGGAATAGAAACAGACCTTATTGCTCATAGAAAGTTGTAGATTTCAGCATAGTTCAATGTAAAAATGTCGAACATGTCGCATATTTACCCAGTGAGAAGGTTGATGTCAAATCGACATCAATTCATCGTCGATTCACCGGAAACTTATTAACATCGAAATTGATACAGAAAATTAGCCGATTTCGATCAAATTGTTTTGGCATCAAGAGTTGCTTTTTCCTAAGTTACCTGTGTTCAAAACTGTAAAAAATTTGTCTAAAATTAAGAGACTATCACCATATTAGAGCATGCAGACAGTCATCGATTCTATATCGATCGACATCGATTCGATGACTATCTGCATATTTTTATATGGTGAAAATTTTTAGTTTTGAACACAGGTAATAAAAAAGCAACTTTTGGGGCCAAAACGATTTGATCGAAATCGGCTAATTTTCGATGTTAATTTCGATGTCGATAAGTCATCGATTTGATATCGAATCGATGACCGACATCAATTTTGTAAGAAATATATATATACATGTATATTAAGCCGACCCTATTAAAAGGGTAATAATAATATAGCTGACACCTTCCGTACGTCTGATAACAATAAGTGTAACATATGTAGACAATACGAAACGTCTTCATCAATCAATGTTGTAGCACAGTGCGGAAGGTGACTGACTCAAGATCCAGGGGTTCCAGGTTCAAATCCAGCAGTGGACGTAAGCAAATTTTCTAAGTACAATATGAATTTATTTAGTTAAGCTTGGACGTAATCGAGATTTTCAGCAATAAAATAATAGTTTACGAGAAGTAAATTTTATATTTTATTTTGCAGTATAGATTATAAAAATTTCTACGTAAATTTATGAGAAACTACAAACATGGCCCAAATTGCGTACTTTTGACGTAAAAATTACGTAAAAATAGTGTAAAAAGTTGTAATTACATTATAAGAAATTGTGATTTTTACGTAATTTTCCCGTAAAAAATTGTAAAATTATTTCCACCAGGGTCACGATCGTCACGCAAATCCTCTTAACGCGGGGAAACAAGACGCGACGAAGGCGGTAGGAAATAAACCACCGCCGATGGAACGCAAAAATAATGATCCTTGTGGGCGTGAGATAATTGGCGCAAGGAGCTTGCGCGTTCTGCAGAGACAGGGAGAGATGCCCTGCGAGATCAAAGGACCTTCACCTTCATCCAGTTCGACCGGCGTACGCCCCGATATCCCGGGAAGCTGATGGAAGAGAAAGGGAGGGAGGAAGCTCCTTTTTATCGTTCCTTCCGCGGAGAGGAGTCGCAAGCGACGCCGACGCACGAAATCGATGATATTGTCCGATGATTAATTTTCAATCGCGGCTTAATTACGCCGGGCGGCTAAGCCCGGTTGAAGAGGCGTTCCCGGATAGTGAAAGGGCGGTCTGTGTGGTGCAAAAAAAAAAAAAGAAAAAAAAGGGGGAAAAAAGGAGATCACGTGAAGATGGAGAAAGAAAGAGAAAGGCGAGGGAAAGAGAGAAAATGAGAGAGATAGAGAAGCCGCGTCCCAGTCGCCCCTACAGCCATCGAATAAAAGGCTCTTCGTTCTCTCTAGAAGAGGATTGTGTCCAAGGATGAGGACACGCCGGCGCGGGGGATGAAAGGGTGGCCGTTCGAGAAGCGAGGGGGTGGCGAGGATCGACGCAGGACACGATTGCCAGGAATACGTGATTAGATGGCCCTCCTTCCACGCGATTCTCCAGATTGGACACCCCCGTCGTTGGGAGACGTAAAAAATGCAATCGGCTCTTACCGTGTAATGAAAAAGTCCCGACCCTGGGTAATACGGTACTGGTGGCAATACGTGTGCGTGTGTGCGCGAGCGCGTGTATGCATGAACGCTCACGAATACACGAGCATGTATTTGTAGATGCACGAGAGCATGGCTGCTGGATCGCAGCAGCATTTGCAGCTGTCGCGTTGAGAATGATGGTGCATTTATAGTATGCCTGGAAATCCTAATTTTTGCAAACGAAGATAAAATTTTCCTCTATTATGTTATGTCAAATAAAAAAATAAATGTATAAATTGCATATATGCATGAAGCTAATAATTTTATATTTAAACTATATCGCGCATTTATATCCACGCTTTAAAAAGATCTAACATGACGGATTAAATCTTTAATAATTTGGCCTCCTATTCTGTTTACACCTAAAGATAACTTGTCGGGTAAAAAAATGGAGTTGGAAAATATTTCACATTACCGTATTGTGTATCAAGAGGATGAGAGGCAGGAACGAGCGTGTTAGGTTTTAGATGAGGGACGAAACCGCCGTAAGGTCGAGTTTAAGAGGCCATAGGACAAGATACAACATCATTGGGAGAGCAAGAACCCCGTTACTCCCGTGATTTATCGGTCTTTTTACGCTGGGTGGCCAGAATAATTCACCCTAATGCCCCACCTAACTGCCTCCGACCCTCGTTGCCCGATTGTTTATTGCCAAAAAGCATTTCTTTAATATATATCATTCTACCTCTAAAGAGGAACCTCGTCTCCTTCGGAGGAAAAAGGGGGGCGAACGAGAAAAAAAGAATTCTGGCATGGATTCGGTGAGATTTACCTTCGCGAGACTTCAATTTCTTCCCCGACGAGTTCTCGCAAGTGAAAAGCGGGACAAATAAAAAGAACCGCAGGAAGCAAAACGATATCGCAAAAACTCACGAGTATTGCTGCCATCGCTGCACATCTGTATAAATTTGTTTATAAAATATTAGTACATTTTTTTCAATTATTAATTTCGTTATATATTAGAATAATAGAGCACATTTTACACGTTGAATTTATACGATCCTGTTGAAAATTCGTAAAATTAACTCCCGAGCGCTCCGGAAAAAAAAACATCATTGTACATACAGCCGCGGCTAATTTGCGCAACTCTTTTTCAATTACCGATTCGCAATGAATTTGCGTCCATCTCTATTAATATGTCCGCGGATATCGATTCGCGTCCCGCTCGCTGCCATCGAAATACCTCCGAAAAATATAGCTTCCTCTTTTTCGTCGATGGTCCGTCGTATATCAGAATGGATCGAGGATAGAAGGGAAGAGAGGGCGAAGGGCAGCACGGAAGAAGGGAGGAAGAGATAGGAGGTAGAACTGTCGAATTGACGTACGATACGAGGTGTATTAATTAGCGGCGGGAGAAAATTGCGACTGAGCATAGCCTCCGGGATTGAAATCGTTATCGAGGGGGTTTACCTCGCGATTTTGATTTAGCCCCGGCCTTCCACGTCAATTCTAATTGCGTTTGACAGTAATTTGGCAAGGGAGAGAGGGCTGATTGACGGCTAAGCCGCGCGCGGCCACGCTCGGCCTCGCCCTATGTTTCCTCTTACGTTTTCTCCCGCTTTTTTTTTCAAACCGATCTAACAATAATATTTCTCGTGCGTGCGCGTGCACGATTGTGTAAGTTTTTGCGCGCGCGCTATACCAAAGATAGTTTGAGACACGTGTATCCGATATGAAACCGCAGAGCCAATTAAAATAATGCCGATGTTAATTAAGCCGCTATGCCGATCATGTCGTGTGACGTGTACGAAATATACCATCGCTCCGGCCGTCATTATGAAAATGCGAACGTATTTAGAATTGATCGTAATCCGATTCCGGATACATTTCAGAAAAATGAATCTTGAACATATTCTAAAGCTAAACTATTGGACTGTTCGCGAAGAAGTCAAAAGAATCAATATTCAAAGATTAAGTAAGATTTACACATGAGGAATCTATTTAAAATATTAATAAAAAATTTACAAAATTATATTAAATAACAAACTGATAAATTTGCTTATTATTTGTCATTGTTCTTTCTCGTGTTTCGTCGCATCAGAGAATTAGGATTACGCAAAGTGCGTGACAAATGGTATCTTTGAAGAAGATAGCAGTCACATGGAGTGCGGCAATTGCACAATTTCAAATAGGAGCAGCAGAAATTGCGAGATGCCTGGCCGATCTCCGCGGCGAGACAGTATTAGCGCGCGAGAATTAATTAAGCCGTTAGTCGGTGCTGATGCACGCCTGTTAATCATCAGTCACTAATTATGCTAAGCAGCCGAGGTGCAGCAGGGACGTATGGTATGCAGGTGAACGCAGTGTATTACAAGGCCGTTGCACGTGCTGCATCATCGATCCGCGAGCGAGAATGCAAGTGCGATACGCTCTGCTGTAACGTCGACGTGCGATTTTGGATAATGTATGATCGCCAATCGCTTCTTTGATCTCATCTATAGGGCCGGTTGTTCCAACTCGTTGGTGAAACTAACTAATAGTTAAATTATATATTATATGTCTTTGTTTTTCTTTCGAATTAGACAAAAATAGACATATGATTTAACTATTAGTTAGTTTACCAACAGGTTGGAACAACCGGCCCTTACACGTAAAAACAATTTTCCGGTAAATATAAGAGTGTTCACTTGTTTATTATTTTATAACGTTTATATTCTTTGAATCATTTTCTATTATTTTATTATTCATCGGTATTTTTCGGTGTGTTATCTCTGTGATATCATTTTATCACATTTAAGAATAAATTTATAAAAACCATGATTTAACCGTATTTTTTCAGTAAAGAGGATGTTACTTAATATTTACGCAACATTTTCTCGTAACGTAATTTTCTCATTTTTTAAGGATTCTTACATAGAACAAGCAAACCGAAAATCTCATGGACGTTCAATGACCCGACTTTAAGTTGGATACCCTCGATACCGCCAAGGGTGGTGGCTAAAACAAAGGGCTGGTCTCGGGTTGGTCGATAGTCCACGGCCGCCAATCAGGCGAGACCTCGCCGGCAACCCTCGTCCTTGCGATCCTCCGCAACGGCAAGGGTGGGTTAGATTCCGGAGAGGGTTCGCCCGTCCATGTAGGAGACAGATTCTCCGAGATCGAGAATTCAGGAGAACACACACGACTCACCAGTCGTCTCCACGGTGACGACTACTAGATGGAAAAGACGGGCCAATATCTTCCCTTCTTATATATACCGAGTGTTCGCCTTTGTCGAGACTTGTAAGTGAAGTGAGGAATTTGGGCGTTATGTTCACGTCTACTCTCTCTTGGAGGAAACACATTTCGCTTGTTTCGCAAAAAGTCCACTGGGCGTTATACAAGCTTAAGTTTAACAAATACTCTCACTCCACCAAGCTTAGATTTAAGCTTGTGACGACATTAGTTCTACCTCATTTGGATTATTGCTGTCTCGTTTATCATGACCTAAGTGATGAACTCAACACCAAACTACAGAGACTCGTGAATTGTTGTATTAGGTTTATCTACAACTTGCGACGAGATGAGCATATTACTCCGTACAGACGTCGCTTGGGATGGCTCTCTGTTAAAAATAGAAGGCTTTATTTTTTTGGGTGTCAGATGTATCGTATCCTTTTCTTACAATCTCCTTCTTACCTTAGTGAGCTTTTCACTTTTCCTGACCCATCGCTCAGGAGTTCTGACCGTCTTGGTGCCTCATCACAAACTTTTCATATTCCGACTTGTAGAACTGCCACGTATATGCACTCCTTTCGTCTTTTCTCAATTCGTTTTTGGCATACTCTTCCTACTAGTATAACATCTGCATCTTCTATCGCATCTTTTAAAAACCTTCTTCACTTATTTTTGCTTGCATCTGAAACTGGCTGATGCTCTTGGCCTTCTTGTGTGTATTATATTGGTGCAATGTTACCATCGTCTAGTCGTGTGTCTAGTTTGTTGCGTTTACACATTATTATCTTAGTTTAAGTTGCGTTGCGAAATATCAATTAGTTCTTATGCTTTACATTAAGTTTTTTTTTCCGTTCCTGCTTTTTCTTAATAATAATTTTTCTTTTAGTTTTAAGATTAGTTTTTAAGTAATGCATCATGTTGCAATATATTTGTTAATCTGCTTTTCTTCTGAGAGCTTTTCTAGTATTTTATGTCTTGCTATTATGTATCTTTGCCCTTTAGCTGATGTTTGGGCATAATAAACAAAATCAATCAATCAATCTCTCTCTCTCTCTTTCTTTCTTCTTGTGCGCTTTTATTCTTTTCGATTAGTTTATATTTACGGGCTAGTTTGCAATAATTAAATTATAGTAATCATCTCTCTGAATTATTTTTAATTTACATCACGTATACTATAGATTTTCCGTACTGGCAGTAAATATCGGAACGCAGTCTTGTATTATTTTTTCTTTGAACGGTTAAAAGTATATAGTTTACGATGCGCATATACGATTATAATATAACATTCAAATTTGAATATCATTATTTGTTATTTTACAGAACATTATGACAGTCTTTTTATATGAATATCAATAATCATACATAACACTGTATCTAAATGTCAATTAATTAATATACGTTGCTTCTAATTAACGTTCCTGCTATGCGTGATATAAGCCACAATCGATGATTATTTAATTAACACAATTGTTAATAGATGATTATAATGATACTTATTTTCATAGACACCTTTCTGCTTTTACAATTTTTTCTAAATTAATAATATTGTGCTAAAAAATTGTTAATTGCAATTAATTGTTAAATTATTTTGAATTTTGATCGATATTGCAATAAAAAAGATTTGTTAACGATAATATGACAAATAGCTGGTAAAATCAATTATGTTATCTTTTCGCACCTTACGAAAACCGACATCTTCTTATAATAAATATTAAGGGGAAATGTGTGTAAAACGGTCCCCTTAAGGAATAAATTGATTTTACTTTCAAAGGAAAACCATATTTGGATTTGAAATATTGTCAGTATTCATTGACATCTTACTGCAGACATGCATTTTGGCCGTTTTACCCACACAATTTATATTATATGCTCCGGTATATAATTTATTTCTATTTATCTATTATTATATATATCTTTGTGGTATACTTATTTTATATATTATAATATAAACTACAGACAGGTAGGCTTACTTTAAATAAAAGACATATTTCAATAGGTAAATAATTAATTTTTATTTTCAAAAGTCACAGATAAAAATTTTCCCTCTCGGCGCAGCCCTCATGGCACCATTTCCTACAGAAAATGCACTGAATCCATTTTTTTGCTTACGTACGATTATACACCGTCTGTTTTTCCTTCAGCTTTACATCACTAATAAAACCACTTTCCTGCGCAAAATAGAGATAAAGGGAACGGACGGCCGAGTGAAAATGAAGATAACTGCAAAGAGAAGCAGGAACGATGAGGAAAATTCGAATAGTACGATTTTACCCTGGACTTATAATTCCGACCCCACTCAGGTCGAGAAAGATGCTAAGTATGATTGATTACTGAAGTATGGGTAAGGTTCGATATAGAAAATCTCTCGGGGGGAAAAGACTGCCGAAGAACTTTCAACTGACTTTTTGAGAGAAGAAGCAGTGAGCAACTTCCGCTTCTTTCACGCTGAAAATATATTTTAATATCTGTCAGAGGAGTTATTTGAATTAATTGACATTTTAAAGAAACGATTAACAAAATTACTGAATTCAATTAAATGGCATAGTGAAGGAGAGATGGATTAAGAGAGGAGAGATTAGATGTAACATTCTCTCTTTTATATTGATATTTTAATGTCAAATGTCATGCCTACACAATTTGATCTCATACAATTTTTCCACGAAGAACTATTTTAATTGTTATTTTATATTCTAAAAACCCAAAAAACATAAAACAGACTTTTCAGCAATCATTTTTTTACAGACTCAATGTCTATAGATATTTATCGGATACAACATTGTTTATATCTATGCAAATACGATAAAACTATCAAACTATTCGCATGCGTATGCATGCAATACACGTATAAGTAACACTCATGCGTGACCCAATCCGGAAATCGCACTGAAATTCAGTCACGTTGTCAGAGATCGCTGGGGTGGTATTAGCCGGTGTTAGATTTTAGTCTCGTCTAATCCGTGACTGATGGCTTACGGGTTTGTGTGTCGGGAACTTTATGGCAACGTAACTTCAGAATGTTCAATGAACCCGCGTATCGTGCAAATATTACCCAAATTTACTCTACATTTTACGAAAAATCTATCGTGTGTTTCGTGGTCAATTCGGACGTTAAATATCCGATTATGGATAATGATTCAGCATTATGACATATTCGGGCATTTATAAACAAATTTCTAGTATATAGGTAAATGAATTATATTTATGACTTTCCGTACAACGAAATTTTCTCTGTTATTCATAACATAATTACACTGTTTAGTTATAGAAAATGGTGTGACCTTGTCCTCGCATCTTGCCTCTCGCTGCTCTTGTTTCGCGTGTCTACGTGCAGACTCAATAAAGACTTTATCGGGTTTATATCTCTTTCCACGAGACGATATTTTGTCAGAAGAAGGAAAACAACAGAATATAGACAACAGAATGTGGTCTCATTTCAAGATGCGTTCCAAACGATTTTAACCACCACTCTTGGGATTGCCGATATTTGCCAAGAAGACACAGTATGCTTTTGATTTCAATTTCGAGAAACTCTTTTGATGTATTTCATATTGTTAGATTTTCAAGAGAAAAAAAGAGTTGCTTTTAAAATATTTAAAATATTGTATGTGAGAATTGAAAGATAATATGCAATCCAAACCTGTACAAGTCTCAATTTACATAAATTTCATACAAGTATATACGCGCAAATATTTATCAGTTATCGTCCTTGCGGTTCCCAAATAGCGAAATATTTTCAAACAATTTAATCATTAAAAAAATAATATTTCTTGCGTGAAAATTTTTTATTTAACACGGGGAACATCGAGAAAAGCCGCAAACTAGAATAAATGCCATTTTGTGTTTTATTTGTAATTAAGCTGGAAATTCTAATCCCCCAAAGCGCATTGTAATCCACTTAGCGCTGTCACAGTGAAAACTCTACATGTCCTGAGCAATCCAATCCAAAATTCAAACACCCCGAGAGTCGTGTCGACATCGCCGAGACTCTCTGATATTTAAATCCCCAAGATGTTATACATGTTATTTTGTCAGCATTCTGCGAGGCATCCACATCTCTGAGCGCTAACAAGATTTCTCAGTTGCTCGAATTTTTAAGTAACGCGGCTAGCTTTTGAGTTGCCTTACTATTCAACGGGGCATCGTTGAAAGTCCTCCCAGGAGCATATTTCGGCAACGGCAATGGAATCTCTTTGATCCTGTAGAGTGTAGGCGGAACGTCCATCAACAGGTGGTACGGAGTCGGCGGCGAAGATATAGAAGCTTCGTTCTCTCTCAGCCTCCCTACCTTCTTTCTCTTTTACCCTCTCTTCAGTCTTCCTTCCTCTTCTCAACAATGTCTCCCACTGAATAGGGAAATTCACATAGTGACGGTTATGTACTATTTTTAACGCTGGTACGAGGAAACAAATGGACGTATCTGGCGGACGGTCCCCTCTGGCCGTGGCCGATTTGCTGGTTACAGCGGTTTCCCTTTGCCTTCCAAAATGTGATCCAGGCCTTTGACGATGGTCGCCGGATGTTACGACTGCGCGCGTATCGATTCCTGTGAGACATCGTTTTGATTGATTTATCTTTTGATTTCGATCCCACCTGTCTCACATTCGATTCCACTTGACACGTATTTCACTTATCTTTGATAAAGAATATTTTTCGCAAATATAAATATTATCTTTGATATAATCATGCATCCTTTTATCTTAGGAAAATGATCGTTTGTAAAAATAACAGGTATTATTTTCTAATTAGCAACTTTATAATATAATTTGTGACAAAAATGGAAACCGTAGATTACATACTAAATTTACGAGTTTTTTTTTCAATTTAAAATGTATCAGTGGTCACCGGACGGAAATTTAGATCGGGGCGGTGAACACCTCATCGATTCCTAGGGGCATTTCTTTCTCACAAAATCTGCGATCTGGCAAGTTCATTTCCTGCGCTTAGCTTGCAACGCGGATGATTGATCAAGTTCAGATTACAGTTTAATGGTAGAGCACCAAATTGATACATCGTAATTGGAGAATATAATGAGTGGGTATCGACAACGTTTACTTATAGACGCCTAAAGGATACCCGATTTGCAAGCAGGATGAAATCTTCCGATAACAAATGCAACTGTTGAAATTTTTTTTTAATCAAATTGAAATGTAAAACTTCAGTTTTGCATTTAAGATCTCTTTAACATCGCGCACATATAAAATACAAAACCTCTTATTTGACTAATTAAACAATATCAGCCAATCTTCAAGTTCAATCCGTATAGTATATTTCCAGCTCATGCAAAATGTGACAATCGGCGAATCCCGCGATAAACCGATAATATAACACCTTAGATGCTATATATCACTGTCTGCCTATAAAACGATTTCCGGCTGCTTTTTCGAGAGGCAATCTTGGAGCCCTTCCGAATTTCAATACCAAAGGCTTCCTTCCTGTAAGACGCGTCCGTGACCTGATGCCTAGAATGCGAGAACGTCTCTGATTAGATCAATACCCACGTCAATTCTTATGCTTACTCGACATTTCGTTCGCTCGCGCGAGAACTCTTTCTCACGAGAATCCTGACTTTTGAGGATATCGCTATGATACTTAAATGAGCAACCCTCCGCATCTTTAAGTCTTGTACAATAGCGCTTTATTTGTTACAATACAATCTCAGACATTTGGATAATCAAAGTATATTATTTAATAAAAAATAACGAATATTGCCTTTTTTCTTCACAGCCGCCATATAATGTAATATAAAGTCTTTTATATTACATATAGGTACATATAAGATAAAATATATTTTTCAATACTTTTCACATCGCAAGATCATAGACGAACAAAATGTAAGCAGGATGCAGTTGTCGTGTATCTTTACTTTGGCTGAGTTTATTATTTATACAAACAAAAAATTTTATTTGTTAATGTAAAATTCATCATTGCGATATACTTGTTTGCGTTTTCGTGTCAACGACCAAATAAAAATCATGTTTTACATTACATTTATTTTTACTGCCGTTATAATCCTAGTGAGCTGTTCATACTCAAGAGAGTTTAAATTACAAAGTCGATGACCGACTGTCCCCTACATGTAATAAAGTTTGTTATATACGTAGGCACGTGTGTACCATATACGCACGAGCGTTATTATGCTCTTTCGAGTATAAATAGTGTCTAGTATCTGCCATCTTTTTTGACTTTCTGCTTACATCAAGGTGTATGAAATACAGTTACCTACGATTCTTGTGATGTGTCAGCGAATAAAATATGGCAATTTATACTGATAGAAACTCACAATCAGTTATTGGCAATAAATTCTATTAATAGTTCCCAATAAGTTCAATAATTTACAACTGTAAATACTATATTAATAATATATTTATAATAAATATATATATTATTTTATTTAAATTTAATTTATATATAAAAATGTAATTTTCTTATATGTATAATCAATTTTTAAAAAATATATTAAATAAAAAACTATACAGGGTGTTACTAAAAGACCGCCCACTAACTACATAGCGGTATTCCTTGTCAAAAACTGAGTCGAAAAGTCCTGAACCACTTTTTTCTATAATGCTTAACAAAGCCGTAATCATTGAGTAAAGTTAGTCCAACCAGCGTCGTTCTTTAGCCGGGCGAACGTCGGTGAGCCGCGCGCCTGATAGTGTGCGTGAGCGCTCCGCCGCGCATCGCGCGGCGGCACGACGGCACGGCCGCGGTCGGCCGCGGCGGTCGCGTTTTGCTTTCGCGCGCGTCGCGTGCAATATTCTTACGCATTGTAATAAAAGAAATAATTTTTCCTGCACTAAAAATCACTTTTTACTCTTGTCAGAAGTACCTCCTTGCAGAAAATTTTGATAACGGATAAAACTTTCGCCAAGACATAACTATTATTAAGATATGAAAATTTAAACAAATACAAAAAATTATACTGTGTATTTTACAATACAAAAATTTACAATACAAAATTTTACAATATAAAATTTTACAATACAAAAATTATTTTCTAACCCGTTTCGTTAAATATCTTTGCGTTAACTTAATTTAAATTATAACACAAAGCACTTATTGAATCTTTCTACGAGGTTTGCCCATAGTTACTCAGAAGTAATAAATTTTTTAAGGGAAATTTACTGTAACAATTAGATATTTAAATAATCTCGTACTTAAAAGGAAATACATTAAAAATATTATTAAAAGATAAAGTATTCAAAAATAAAAAAAATTTCTTTTTTTATAAAAAGAGATTTATCCTAAGTTATAAATAACGCTATCCAGATGTACAATCTTTTTGAAACTTAAGGCAAATAAGAGCAAACCGCCGAGCGAACAATATTAATTTTTATAGCGAATAATAAATAATAACACGTTTAATAACTTAAAACAAAATACAATACAAACGCTTTGGCCTTAGTTTAGACCCTCTTTATTGTAATATTTCACAATAATCTTAATTCGAATCGTTAACAACGCATAAATAAATATGAAATGTTATCATATTCGTAATACGTAGGTCAGCGGTAAAGTTGTTAGAAAAGATTAAACATAAAGTAAATGCGGTTTTTTAAATAAAATAAAATGTTAGCTGCAATTCGTATAAGTTTTTTTATGTTAAATTTACTTACCAGACAGTGTAATATCAGTGTCATGATGATCTACCGTCTAGTTTCAGTAACGAAACAATGCTAATGAGTTAATATCAGTGTACGGACTGAAGGCCTAGACTTAAGCGTAAGGTGAAATGAGTACAGAGAAATATCATGAAGCATCATATAACAAAGTAACACTCGTAAATAAATAAAAATAAGTTAATAAATAAAACAGACTACAGATGTCAATTGTGTGGAAGTTTCTCGACAATAGGAGAATAATCATTAGAAAGATTTTTTATTTACTAGCTTATTTATTTACTTTATATTTTTTATTTACTAATTTTATTTTTTTATATGATACTTCATGACATATGTATGTACTTATTTTACCTTGCGCATCAGCGTAAGCCTTCAATCCATGCACTGATCTTAACTCATAAGAATTGTTTCATCACTGAAACCAGACACGGTAGATTATCACGAGATTGATATTACACTGTCTGATAAGTGAATTTTACATCTTTATGAAAAAACTTACACGAATTGCAGCTAACTTTTCAATTTCACTTTATTTAAAAGGCAGCAGTTATCACGTAATTTACCTTATGTTCAACCTTTTCCAATAACTTTACCGCTGACCAATGTTTTATGAATACGATAACATTTCACTTTTATTTATGCGTCTAAACTAAGACAGAAACGTTTGTATTTTATTTTGTTTTATGTTATTAAACGTGTTATTATTTATTATTCGCTATAAAAATTAATATTGTTCGCTCAGCGGTTTGCTCTTATTTGCCTTAGGTTTTAAAAAGATTGTACATCTGGACAGCGTTATTCATGACTTAGGATAAATCTTTTTTTCATAAAAGAAGAAATTTTTTAATTTTTGAATACTTTAGCTTTTAATAATATTTTTAATGTATTTCCTCTTAAGTACGAAATTATTTAAATATCTAATTGTTACAGTAAATTCCCCTTTAAAAATTTATTACTTTTGAGTAACTATGGGCAAACCTCGTAGAAAGATTCAATAAGTGCTTTGTGTTATAATTTAAATTAAGTTAACGCAAAGATATTTAACGAAACGGATTGTTTAGAAAATAATTTTTGCATTGTAAAATTTTGTATTGTAAAATACACAGTATAATTTTTTGTATTTGTTTTAATTTTCATACGTTAATAATAGTTAATAATAGTCTTGGCGAAAGTTTTATCCGTTATCAAAATTTTCTGCAAGGAGGTACTTCTGACAAGAGTAAAAAGTGATTTTTAGTGCAAGAAAAAATTATTTCTATTATTACAATGCGTAAGAATATTGCATGCGACGCGCACGAAGGCATAGCGCGGCGGCCGCGGCCGGCCGCGGCCGTGCCGTCGTGCTGCCGTGCCGCAGCGCGATGCGCGGCGGAGCGCTCACGCACACTATCAGGCGCGCGGCTCACCGACGTTCGCCCGGCTAAAGAACGACGCTGGTTGGACTAACTTTACTCAATGATTACGGCTTTGTTAAGCATTATAGAAAAAAGTGGTTCAGGACTTTTCGACTCAGTTTTTGACAAGGAATACCGCTATGTAGTTAGTGGGCGGTCTTTTAGTAACACCCTGTATATATGAATACTTTCGTGAGTTACTATGAGAATGTTTTCGCGAGCTACTTTAGTTCTAGATATAAATTTATTCATATTTGTCAGAAGAAATTACAAATAATGCAAATTGAAAAGGTGAGGGAAAATCGCACAAATATTTTTTAATCAAACGAAAAAAGATATATAAAAACTTTTCATATAAAAATAAGTCGCATGTTATTTTTACGGGAAGTAAAAGTAAATACTCTGTAAAAATAATATATAACTCAAAATAGTAGCTTCGAATAATAATGCAAGTATTTTTAATTGTATTAGTGTCATCAAGTTAAATGATGTGTATACATATTTTTCGGATTACCGACAGCACGTGCGTAACGCGCGAACAAAACGTACTAATTGAGTGTCTAATCAAACCGTGTATTAGATAAAATCGTCGGGAAAAAATAACCCTAACTAATGAAAAGACATTAAATTGACCTGTGCAAAAAAATATTCCCCCGAGGGGCTATTCACTCAGCTATTAGATGTACACGTGATTACAAAGTACAGTTGATTACAATTGATTACAGTTGATTACGATGTGATTATCACAGCTGATTTTATTGTGATTACAAATGATATCACAGTGATTACAAATGACATCATTGTGATTACAAATGATTTCATTGTGATTACAAATGATTTTATTGTGATTACAAATGATTTCAATAGCATTACTCGTTATTATTGCTAATTTCAATGTAAATAATGTTACAAATTTATCATAATTTTAAATTATAATATATAATAATAGAAATCATTAATTAATGCTTTAAATAATTTTAATATGATTGATTAGATTTTATTTAACTTTTGAAGCAACATGCCAATTCTTTAAAAAGTTTAAAATAATAATATATATAATATTATACGAGTAATTTGTATTATTAAATGTACATCATGAAAAAGTAAAAAAATAAAAAGTATTTTATAGTATTCATAAATTTTATTTAATTCACAAAGTAGCTTGTTATAATAATCATAACAAAGTTATAAAAGTATAATATATTAATTATAAATACTTTTTTATCTTTTCAAAAACATCATGGCTTAGCCCCCTATTCTGTAATTTGTCGTTATTAAATGACATTTGTACAATAACGACTGTCCCGCGAACGACCGCGTAATAATAATTTGCAAAAAGCTATTCTATAAGCATGTCGTTATAATCCAAACGACTAGCAAACGACTACCTCCGCCTAACGACTTTTTTAGTAGGTTGGTACTTCTGTAAACGTTAAATATATCGTTACGTGCTTTGCGCATCTTTTCTATGGTACTGCGCAGAGCACGTAATGATATCGAAATATGTATAGTCAGTGTTCCAATCACTGTGAGTATTAAAGTCTATAGTATACGTGACATAAACTGTAGATATTAGTACTGGAAGAGAATATTGGACCATGCAGGTAATATAGTTTATCATAAATATTCTCTAATTTTCAGTATTAACAGAAACTAGTGTATGATTTCTCATTATAACCTCTTAAAGTGTAACGTTTAATTGTTTATTTTATCATTCCTGCAAGTACTTTGTGTTGAAACTATTCAAATTCTTCTCTTTTGGAAATTATATTTATAAATAATCATAATTATCGTTACACACATACATAAACAGGGAGTTTAACTGTAATTGTGTATATTTATAGAAAATAAGTAATAGTGAAGAAAAAAGAAAACGAGCTGCTAAAACTACGCGAAGGCAATACGAAATGTATTTGGAAGAACTTCGTGCAAATCAAGCATTTAGAGAAAACAAATTTGATGCAACGCAACCTAATATTATCGAAGAATCATGGCAAAATCTCTGCCAAAAATTAAATGCTTCTGGTGGACCAGTAAAGTCAGTCCAAGAGTGGAAAAGGTTAATTTTAACAACAAAACAATTTATAATTTTTGTGTGCTACTTAATTAATATTTATTACATTTTTATCAGGGTATTCACTTATTGGAAATCGCAAGTAAAAAGCAAATCTCGTGAATTAAAAATGGCACAACGGGAAACTGGAAATAAGGAAAATAAAGTAAAACCATTAACTGATTTAGAAAATATATTGTTAGATATTATTGGTCGTGTTGTAGTGGATGGTATGAGTGGTATTGAGCAATTTGGAATAGGTAAGAAGCAATTTATACGAACTAAAAATATTGTAAACTCAGGCTTATAAATTCAAAATAATTTTTAGCCGACGACCAACAAACGCAAACAACACACAACACACACATAGAAAATGAAGAATTGACAGAAAGCAATTACGAGTCAACTGTAAATTTGAAACCTGCCGAGCAAAATAATACACCACTTGATTCAAATATTGATTATCCGAATAACCAAGAAATGGTCATCGAAATAGTTGGTGATGAAGATATTGCAAAAAAATCTTGCAAAAAAATTAAGCTTGATAATAAAGTTATGCAAAAACAAACTCCTAAAAATAAATCTAAAAATCTAATTGGGTGTTTGCGCGAACTTACGGACAATAAAGTTAAAGAAACTGAAAAATTTGAAGTGTTATGTGAAATCCGCGATCATCTTAAAAATATGGAGAAGTATGCGGCAAAGAGATTCAAATTAGAAAGACTGAAAATGCACGTAAAGTATCCAGATTTCGAATTTGTTGTAAGTTCCGATGCTTCCGATTCAGAATAATGTATAAATATATGAAAATTTCGTTAAAAACCGGTATAATAACAGCCATTCTTGTCATCACTTAGCAAGTCTCTTTTAATTTTATTATGTAACTTGTATTATTTGCTCAACTGCCTCTATTAATATTTTATTGGCTAATTCAATTAATGTATGTGTGCTTACATTACTATTATAATGTTTGTGTTATCAAGGTCTGTTCATAAATTTAATTTTTATAATTTAATTTAAACTTAAGTAATATGATCATGATCTTTATTTTGTGCAATTATCTCCTCAAAAGTTTGAGGAAATTCTATATACCGATTACCTAAACAATTGCTATTATGTTATATTTTTTTTAGAGGATAACGATTATTTCATATTTTGATGTTGAGCATACCAAAGCGTTTTTATGTTGTTTATTTTATAAATATTCTATAAACAGTATTATAAACAGTATTAGTTGTTTTATTTGTCGGAGTAACTTATGGAATTAGTAGATTATTCTATAAATTTAGATTATAAAACTTATTGTGTTTTATTTAATTATGTTACACTACACAGTTTAACAGGGCTTTGCTTTATTTATTCTATACCTGTTAACATTTAAACGTTTATGTTGCTAAACATGAATTACCTATATTTCCTTATTTCAATAATATTTTGTATTTGTACTTTTATTGAATAAATATGTGTTACATAAAGAAGTCGTTTACAATTCTGTTTCTAACAAGTTGTCCTCTGTGTAGAAGTTGCATATCATTAATTTCACCATTGTTTACATTAAATATATCGTCATCGTTTTCCATTAGAACATAAAGTTCATCATCAACTAAAAAGCAAATATTACTATTATTCATAATATGTGTAAAACAAGAGATAATATAATAATATAATACAATCTAAAGTATTTGATGATATATTTCTTACCAGGTATATTTCGTATTCTCATTATATTATGGAGTATTATGCAAGCGTAACCAATCTGCGCAGCAAAAGTTGGATGGTAATGTAATACGCGATCCGGATGCAAGCATCGCCAAACACCTTTTAACAATCCATTCGTTCTTTCAATACAGTTTCTAATTTGTTGATGTGTTCGTGTATATAACCCTTCTGGAGAGTTTGGTGCTGCACCTCTTATTGGTGTTAATAGATAAGGCAATAAAGGGTATCCGGAATCCCCTATTAGATAAGTTGCTTCATCACCTTGTATAAAATTATTGTGCAAAAAGGTTTTTGTATTACTCATGGTCCAAATCGCAGCGTCATGAACACTGCCGGGATAACGGGCATCTGCAGCTAGTATTTTTCCATTTACATCACAAATCTAAAATAACATTCAATATTATTAACACATAATGACATAATATATATTAAAGAAAGGTATATTTTAACTAACCAATTGGCAATTTATACTGTAGAAATTCTTCCGATTAACGAAAACGTTGGGTGGATATCCAAGCTGTCTGAAACTTGGTGGTACTATTTTAATATGCGTACAATCAATGCAACCTACAATTCCGGGTATGCCATATTTTCCAAAAAATCCTTGTTTTGTTGCAATTATCTCCTCAGGAGTTTGAGGAAATCGTATATACCGATTGCCCAAATGATATACCATTGTGTTCACCACTTTATGAAGATGCCTGCTAACACTTGGTTGGGAACAAGGAATGGTTTTATTTTGCGCAACAGACTTCTGATAGCTTCCATGAGCTAAAAATGTTATGGTTGAAAAAAATTGAAGAACTGGTGGAATGCTTGTATTTCTTTGTCCTTCATTAAGAAATGGTACAAGTTCATTAAACAGATCTCTAGCGGTTTGCACATCCAAACGGTATAATTTCTTAAATAATTCTTCATGAGTTTCAAAGGGATTACTCGCATCTCTTAAATTTCTATTTATTCTTCTAACTTCTTGTCTAGAAAATACAAAAAATAATTCAATTTTATAGGTATGTATATATAATTAAATTATTTGTTATATTTTCTAGAAAAACATATATACCTATTAAATATATAAATATATATACACATACATATATACATATATTAACAACGCTTACCTGTTTTCCAACTCCTGCACCAGTGCCTGAATTAATTCCTCGTTCATGTTGTCACAAAACGTACGCATTTATCTCATTGTTACATATATGTATACCACATGATATATATTATGGCTTGAATGTGATAGGTTAAGTGCGTTTTATAACGACTTTATTTCTCTTAACAACACCTCTCCAGCTGTTGTTGAGTTTATGACAAATTCGTCGCCATTTTGTTATTAATGAACAATAGTCATTACTTATAGAATAGGAAAAGTTGTTCATTAACGACAATCGTTCGATAACAACATCGTTAAGCGTTACAGAATAGGGGGCTAAGCCTTAAGTTTAAATCAGTCATGCATGGAGCTGAAATAGTTATAACATATCGTTTAACGTCTATGTATCCTTGTATTTCCATTTGCTCTGGATTTAAGCATTCTTCCTTATCTACAGAGTACCAATGGCACAGTACTCCCACAATATTTTTATTGCCTTTAATTCGCGCAGTGTTACTGGAGTATTCTCTTGCCTTCCAGAATTTTTTTTCCATATAGGCAAATCCAAGGACAAAACCTATTAAGCATTTTTTTATTTCAATATTTTTAAATAAGCACCAGTCTCCAATCTGTATTTCCTCGCGAGTTTCACAAAAACTAAGACTAGAAGTCTCGAATTTAGCGGCCTATTCTTACTATTATGCCCGAGATGCCTATGGAACTTTTCCGTGTCTTTCTGACACCCGACGTGCGCGAAGTCCCTATGCGCACACGCATAATCGTCTCGTGGGCGCATGTTACTAATAAAAGACTGATTTCGTTCTGATTTCAAACGACTCGCAACGATTTCACGCGATTTCTTACTTATTTTTCTTTAATGATTTCAAAATATATTGCAAGATTACACGTGATTACGAATTGATTTCACTGTTGATTACCACATGATTACAAATCAGGTGTACACCTGATTTCATTAGTGAATGGCCCCTCGTATTCCCCTCTCGCCTCTGACACGTCGGAAATAGCTGGTGCGACCTAATCGTGAAACGTGCGGACGCGTCAAACCGTTCCAATGACGAATATTTACCGCCATTCGCTTTTCGGTGTCGAGCGTTTATCAAAATTCGACATCTTTCCTGGATTAATAACGCGCCAGATGCACCACCCACCGCGGGTCGCTAATTAATAATAATCAGTGACGTTTGCGAGCGACCGCGTGGTCGATAGTTGTATAGTTTCCGACGAGGGAAAATTTATCGGTGTATAAAATAAAACCAGAAACAGATGCAAGCCGACAAATGAGTGTAATATACAAAATGAGTCGATATGGGAATAAGAGCGAGATAAATGCTTTTTAGCAGAAAGTATAATAGTAGATAAAAACGGAAGCATTAGCTTTTTAAAGTAATAAAAGCATGAGATAAAGGCGCTTCTAAAACACATGCTAGTCATGAATAATCTTTCACATTTACCACGAAGAATTTATCCTGAAATAGTTGCTTGTAAATTTCGTCGTAGTAAAAAAAGATGTCGATATCTAGCCATACAAATGTGTTCTTTCTTACATTTTCTCACAGAATTTTTGTCAATTTCGTACTAATAGAAGCAAATGCTTTAAGGGAATGTTCTATATCTTTACTTATTTCTTAAAGCATATGCTTCGATAAGTATAAACTGATTTATTCATATATGCTCCATTTTAACCATATAAATCAATACTCTTCAGTCTCTCTTTCATTGAATTCTTTATCGCAATAGTGCACCGTTCTGAGCGCAATCATATTGTTACCTCATTTGTAACGAAGCAGCAAAATAACTTTTTAATATATCACTTAATAATTCCTTTTTTTTTTAATTATCTTTAATATCGCGGAGTTACATATGAAATTTCTCAATTGTATTTAATAAGGGTGTATAAGAAACATTTGGTACTATAATTAATAATAAAAATCCATGAATTAAACAGACCCGGTAAATATTTTAATTTTTACTTGTACAGCATGTCAGTATTTAAATTTATTAAAATATAACTTAAAAAAAATTATGTGTTATATCGCGAAATTGATTTAATGACGTGACAAGAGATTGATATCAACGCACTATTCTGGCCAGCTATTCTATTACATTTTCAACCGACACGTCCTTCCTTAACGGAATCATAAAGGTAATACTCTTTTCGCCCGCGAGAACCGCCATTGCGAGTGCACGACGCGACGTCTAAGCGTTTGTAACTGAACATTCGAAAGATGATCTCTTGGCAACCGATTTCGCCAACAACTTTCGTGTTTATCGCCATTATCCAAGAATTCGTCGAGGTAAGTTTTCAATGGATATAAGGTCGAGCTCCTGCAGTGGGCTACGCGGGGAACCCGCTCGATTTTCTCGCCAACCAAGATTCTCGCTCTAATCCTCCTTGCCCCGCGACAAGGTGGTAATCGTCGAATGTCAAGATCCCTTCAATCGCGCTCAGAGATCGTGCATGGAGAGAATATTCATCCGCAAGGACTCGTCACGGTGATAAAATTGTGAAAAATACCTACGCTCTTACGTGCTAAACAGGACTGAAGCAATATTCATGCAAATTGGAGGCAATATTATTGTTAATTTGTCTTTATATTCAGTTATGTTAGTAATTCGCGCTTACATTGTTATTACTTTGCGTAAGTAATCAGAAAAATTGCATGCGAATAATGAAATATGTAAGATTTGTTTTATAAAAGTTATATTATTTTATAATATATTATAACAAATGTGAAATAAATATCTCATTTATGTAAAATATTTATTTACACAGCTAGTTAGGTCAATTAAAAAATTCTTAAATTTTGTAAAACATTTATCTCATATATTCCATGTTTTACTGTATATTATAAATACATTATTACCTACATTATATATGCGAGAATTTCGCTAAATTTTTCGAAATATTTGAAATTCAAAAAATACATGCTTAATGAATTTCAGTTTTCTAGTTATTAATTATAATTATTCGAGTAAAATTTTTAAAAGCGTATTTACAAATTTATATGCTTTAAATAATTAGGAAAAATGAATTAATTTGAAGTGCTATGTTACAAAAATCCATAGATCAGATAGTACATACTCCAACATCCAACGCTGGGAATTCAAGTGGAGTTTAAGCACGGATAACGTTGCTGCCCTTTTAATAAAAATTTCAATTTTGCACGTTTCAGTTGTTCCAGTAGAAAACGCTTGCCCCAAAACGTTCGTTTTTCGCTTCGTTTGACCGCGAGGTATTTTGTCATTGCGTGTTAAACGCGAGTTGCGCTTTCGTTTAATAGTCGGTGATGTTTATATCCGCAATTGCGCGACCAATAACAGCACGACAAACGGTGAGCTGAACGGCGGTATTTTTCTGTCAAGAAGATGCGAATCTTACGCGACGGCGACAGTGATAAAAGAGGAAAACGTATATCATCGACGAGACAATACGGACTTTCAGACGCTCGTATTTCTTTCGGAGAATCTTTAAGAATATCCAAAAAATATCGCAATGTTGTACGTTTGATTTATGATTATTTGTCGTGAAACGCTGAGAGAATATTTTTTACTTGGATACAAGGAATTTTATTCGGTCGCGTGAAATTTGAATCGTCATTAATTGTTAACGATATTTTCGCAGCACCCGTTGTAGGTATAGGTACGTGTTCTTTTGCTATCTATGGTTAACCAAATACGGCGCATATTGTTTTAACGACCAAGTGCGCAAATTCGAACGCTGGAATAATTAATATTTCCATCGTACACGTGCAAGTGAATCACCCATGAATTTTGTAGTTCCAACCAAGTTTAAATTTGTCCTGCGCGAATAAGTTCCCTTCAAAATAACTTTTGACACTAGACATTCGAATATCGGATTGAGTCCCCGAGCTCGTATGATTGATTAGCGGAATATATGCATTTGACTAAGCGATCATTGTTAGGGAAAGAATATCTGCATTTCTATTGTATTCTATATTAAACTACATTTTAACAAACTTAATTACGGGAACAGGTGTGCGAATATAAACGGAGATCATAAGCATTGCTAATCCGCGCTATCGAATTCCGATTCTCGAGTAGACACTTGTGAGAAGATATAAGGTTTATTTGTCCTTTTTCCGCACCGTCGAGTAATCGAGGATTACTTGAATTTATTTACGAATTCAGCGGCAATAAGTTTGCCTGTCATGTGAAATATATTTTGCTTGTATTTCAGACATTCTGCAAGTCCGGTGGAGCGTTAAGATCACTCTCGTACATATCGGTTGCTTCCGAATTGAACGATCCTGATTTATTCTCAATATCCGCGGAACAGTCGTCGATTGATCGGACGAGGCTTTATAGCGTCATTTATAGCGTTCAAAGAAACGTTCAAGATAAAATACCCTCATTTTTACATAAAGCGCAAAAAGACAAAAGACTAGTTCGGAGTAAAGGCAGCCACCTTTAATCGCTTCGCTGAGCAAAGTATTGCACTTGTTGCGCTTATCGTTTATTATTAGCATTTTTCTGTGCTTTAAATTCTTAAAAGATCATAAATATTATATTTTACGCGCGCTATTTTATATTTAATTTGTTTAAAAGAAGGAGGTAAGATAAAAAGTTTGCACATTGCTGCGCCAATTTGAAACGAAAAGATATCGCAAATGTTCTTTTTTATTCAACGGCCGTACTAATTAACGCAATTGCAATATAGTTTCCCCAGTCTAATATATAAACTCACACATGAAATCTTTTCAAACATAATTATAAGATTATAATTTCATCATTGGGGAGAGACTTCAAAATGTATTCAAAAACAAATTTGTTCCAATCTGCGTGAAATGTTTCTTTCGCGCCGCTGTATGTTATCTGTTATATCTTTTGACAGTTTCCAATAGTAAGATCAACTGAGTGGAGCCACAAAAACTGCATCAGTTTGTCGACCAGTCAAACGTCAATACTATATATATGCGTTTCTGATCCATATGTTGACGCGAAAATCCGTCGTGCATTAGGTTGAAGCGATTGCAAGATGCTTGCACGGAAGTAGAGACGATGAATCGTCATGCATCGATCGAGCGAAAACAATAACGAAAAAATAAAAAAAATGGAGAAACGACGGATATACTCGGTCCAAGTTTTAACGCGACGCCGAAAGCGAGAGCGAGAGGAAAAAGAGAGAAAGAGAAAGAAGAGGAGAAAAGGAAGAGAAAAGAGACAGAGACATATGCCTGCAGGAATTTGCATTTCGGAGCCAGTCGATTGCCTTCTCCTCGCCAAAAGTTTTCCGGATATTTCTGGATTTAATTTAAATGCATGGTGGGTTTCGTTAAAAACTCGAAATACAATACGCGCGCAGGAGCTAGATTAGTTCAGCAAATGTTAATGCCGAATCTGCAAGAATTTGGAACGGATAGACGTGTCATGGACATGAGCGCAAGTTGAGAAAAATAATATTTATTTTTGCGAGGCAAAATTTCGATCCCTGACGACTCTACGAGAGTAGAATAATCGAATGCGATCAACGATAATATTCCTTTTGTTGCAGGAAATATCTTCTCTCTTTTATAATCACATTGTACAGAGAATCAAGATTTTTGCATATTTCTGTTGAAACGTACAATTTGTCTCGTATACCCTACACGAAAAATGCTTTTATATCTGTTTTAGTTTTGATTCTTAATTGTTCAAATTTGACTAAACTTTTCTATTTCTTCTTTAATTAATACAATAAGAAGAATGATAAAAAACTAGCTTGAAAATTTACTAATAAAAAATTGTTGTTTTTCTTATATATTAAATTATATAAATGATAATAAATTTTCGAATTGTGTGGTGCGATAAAGGTAATATTTTATGTATTATGTGCATAATTGGCACCATATTATTTTCGAAACTTTATTAATCTTAAAATATTAAACAAAATCTTGCCTCTGTAGAACCAATAGAAGATATCTGCTATGTGCTTATGAGATTACATCGAAAATATCAAATTTATCAAATAAATTAAAAGAAATCATAAATATAACTGTTTATAATTGAATCATTTAATCCTATTATCCGCAATTGCAGCTCATTATCGGGTTTACTAGGTTCCATAGATATACATAATAGATATACATAATCCTAGTTACACATCCATAATTTTGTATAATCGAATGAACAACGAATGGATACGAATGTTTGGTGATAAAATTGAAAAATATTTGTACTGTTTATTATTGAATTTTGACAGCAAGTATCATAAATAAATCAATAAAAAAATTGATAATTGTTCGTATCTAATTACTTTTTTAGTGTCTTTCTTTCTCTATAATACTCTAATAAAATCAATTTAATCTGTCAATAAATTATTATTCGTACATTCGGAAAAAATCGAAATAAAGGAACCTGACAAACAAGAATAAACAAATTTTGCAAAGTAGCAAATAAGAAATAAATAATAAATTACTTACCTTAAAGTTGTTTCGCCGTCGTTCGATGTCTTCCTGGCCTATTTTCCGATTCCTCTCTCTGGTAGAACGGTAGAACTCACTCAACACTCGCGGAAACACGGTCGCTGAAACAGGTTAATTACGATCGTGTTTGGGACTAATTACTAGCATACGATGATTGCGTGATTTTGTAGGACACTCTCTCGTTAATCATTCTCTGTTCAACGATACAAATTTATAATGAGATAAAGGAATAATACAAAGAAAAATACAATATCGCGCGAAAGTACGATTCGTTAGATACCTGCGACGTCTCGCAAATTAATGCACACAATGAACAAATCTTAAACAGTGGAAGGAATTCGAAAATCGTACGGTCAATTTCACACGCCACTCGCAGAGCGACGATGTTATACCTGTTGCTCCGACTACGTACTTTTGCACTATTTTCCGCACTTTGAATAACATAATTGCGTTGCAAGATGTATCCTAAGTAAATTTCAGCATTGTTAAGCAAGCAATTTACGCCGGTAAATAATAATTAGTAACACCTACCACATTATTTCGATATTTCAAACGTATATAAATCGCATGATACACTTCCTCCTTAAGGTAATCTCCTCGACACACTTGTGTGTGTATGTATGTGTGTGAATCGCTAATCACGAGAGATTATTAGTTGTACGAGGAGGATCGATAATCTCTAATTGTCAATCATGCGACCGTGTCTCGAGGAGTAATGCGACCAAATGCGACGTAATACGGGGAGCGAATTTGCGCTGCTGCACTTACGGTCTCGAGCTTCACTCGCGCGGTTATTCGCGCGGTGACCTTGTGTATACACACAACCGCTGTAGGTCGCGTATAGGTAAGTCTCACGAAATATTTTACGTATTCTAAAGTATGAAAATTATATTCTGTTGTTTTAGATTAGTTTCAGTAAATGGACCATTATCGCGCTTTGTTTTGTGAATTTATCACAAACGTATACCTATGTATAATTATAAAATTACGTTCTCTCATCTCAAATTAGAATTAAAATAATAATATCTCCATTAGTCTGTTCTAGCGGAATTTTCAATTCAATTAAGCGGAATAAATCTTTATTTTAGGCAACGCCGTACATATGTATATATAAAGCGATATATATGTATATGTTGTATATATGTATGTATATGTTGTATATATGTATGATGACGTTCAAATTTCTCTATGAAGGCCTCCCGTTTCTTTCATCGAAATTTTCTCTTTCAGAATTACCGCACGCATCAATCGTTTTATATAGAGGGACCGATTTCTCGCTTTTCCGCTAACATTCGTGAACGGCATTCCCAAGTAATTTAATTGCCGCGAAGCTGTTCGTCGAAGACGATTTCTAGCTACCTACTCGATTCTGTTCTCGAAGCTACGGAGGCATCGAAATTACCGCATTTACCGATTTTATTTCGCGAACATGTGTTTCACCTATGTTCTCTGCTTTTCTTAACCGTGTCAAAGTCTATTGCTATTTCCGACAAATTAAAATAAAAATAACGTTTGCAATATATTACGACCAATGTTATAATATACCTACAAGTAAAATATCGGTTGTTTTAGTATTTTAAAATCTATCATGCTGTTTATTTCGCTTAATTGTAATTAACTAAATGACAGATAAAATATGTAAAAAAACACATACAAATTTAATTCAACAAACTTTACATTTTTTATTCCTGAGACTTGAAAATATGTTAGGTATTAAGAGATAAAGAAAAGTTTTGTAAGAAGGGGGACAATAATTGATAGATTTTCAAATATTTTGCGTTACGCACACAGAATGTCGCTGAAAGTTCTATGCCATACTAACGGAATCCTATCACTATTCTTGCAGCAAGTTGGAGTCGGCATTTCTTTGGAAGAAATTTTTTCGGAAGGTTTGTGAACTTTTCGCACGTCTCCCATTTATCAAACCAGCTCGCGTTATCTGGATACCGCGGCTTCTGAAGTTAACTCAAGCGAGACGTTAGAAGCTCGCTGATAACTGTGACAAGCGTGCATATGAAATACGCGCATATATCACACAAACGAAACCTTTGTAGCACGCCGAGCAATTTTCGACATAAAAGTTTTGCCATACTGTATCCCTGCGTATTTTCCTTCCGTCTCTCTATCGCTTTTTCCTATTTTACATCAAATATAGATATGATACGTTCGATACAGATACCTACGTTTCGCCCAAGTAAACACACTTAACTTTGTCTACATTCGAACATCAAACAGTTTCATTTGCGTAACACTTTTTATTTACATCGTACCAATAGACAATTATATTAATTCAGTATAATATATAAAAATAGTACTTAATTTAATCTGCACAACAATTAAAATTTTTATGTTATAATTCGTCTAGATATTCTGGGTCAAATTAAAATAAATGCAGAAAATTAATTTACATTAAAAATAATTTAAAATAATTTAAAATAATCGACATATACCTGCCTATAATGTTAATTTTTCAATACCTTTTATTATTAATAATAAAACTATTTCTCTTATTATTACTATTGCTATTATTTATTTTTCTGCGTTCCTTTTATCTTTAGTCACTCGTATGACGTTTAAAGCGAGATTCGCAGGGCGAGCTTGACCCGCTGTTGATGACATCGTGTTCACGCATTCAAGCGACATCACGGCAAAATAAAGCAGTGCGAAGAATGGAACAGCAGGGAAGACGGAAAACGCGGGCGTGAAGGACCAGAAATTGCGTTTCTCGTAGTATTTGCATATACCGGTTTTACCGGTGGAGGACCACCGCCGTGGCTGGCGTTTGCGTTTAAGAATTGTCCATCTGTATGTACGTCCACCGCCAAGGGAGCAAATCCAAGAGCAAAAGGGAACTCGCGATTCGAGTTGAATTCTCTCTTCCTATATCGTCGTATTTCTTCATTGCCGACTGTTTTTCCGTCGTGTTGACTATGAGCGAATTTTGTTTGCTGTCTTGCAAGGAACCATGCACACAAAATCGTTTGAATTGTGTAGGATGAAAAATGATATTGGAGAATGCAGCTGAATACAATAAATTGCAGTTAACTTAGGCCGCAATGCGCTCTCGAAATGCACTTACCGATATGATTATCGTGCTGTCGCAGAATTTAATGTCTTGAAAACAGAGCAAATTAATAACTTCCACAGTAGAAAATGATGTGAGAAGTAAGATAAATTATTCTCTTATAAACTAATTATTGAAAAAATATTCAATACGACAGAAAATGATTGGACTTTATTTGATGGGTTAAGAAAATAGGTCGCGTATAATTTGCATTCAGTTTCTATTCATTTTTGGTACACTAATTTATTTTTATATATTATTATATATGAAATCTTTCAATATCTAATGAGTGAAAACACATCGATTTGCTAAATTGCTACAAACTTTAATATAATAATGCATGCTTTTTAATGTCATCTGATTCCATCACAGCTATTATTTTCAACGATAATTCCAACTTATTTCACGAAGAGAGAAATGGAACTTGCACAATGACATTTACGATTTTTTATTTTTGATATAATACATTATGCCGTTTCCTCCAGAACGTGGAATGCAGAGCAAACTTGCGTCCAAAAGGATTTGCATGTTAACGGCGCGCGGCGGGAAGGTAATTTAATAAACTAGACGAACGATGAAAACAATTGCGTCGAGGGCAAAACATCGTTTGATCATTGGTTCAGTCTAAACGTCTGGCGAAACGCGAGAGAAATATTTTTTTCCGCAATAGTGGAACACGGAGTGTCGTAATAAGTGATGAATTCTCATTCCGGAAACTCTCTGAGAAGATTCCTCGATGACAATAGTGTCAGTGGCACGAAGAGAAATTGCTACAGCAATCAAATGACGTGAATATCGAACACGACGATACCTGCAGTTGAGCGAAGACGCATTACAAATTGATGTGATGAAATAACAGCAGGCTCTTAAGAAATGCTTGTAATTAATTTAAAAAACTTGCACATTGCTTCCTCATTCTCTTAAATGTGGAAGTCGAAACTTGCACATTGCTTCCTCATAGTTTTTAAGTGTGGCAAGTAGAAATTTAATTGCACATTGCTTTCTCATAGTTTTTAAGTGTGCAAGTAGAAACTTGTACATTGCTTCCTCATAGTTTTTAAGTGTGCAATTAAAAACTGCACATTGCTTTCTCATAGTTTTTAAGTATACAAATTAGAAACTTGCCAATTACTTCCTCACAATTTTTGAGTATGCAAATTATAAATTTGCACATTGCTTAATCAACATTTTATTTCGCTCATAAAGCTTCCTCTATAAGGAAGCTAAATTAATAAATATTCACTAATAATTATACATCAAAGAAAAAACAAGCTTTCTCATAATCTAATTTAATCTCCCTAATTTGAAAAAGAAGTAATATTTTATACCAACTCTTTTTATTATGTAGATGACACACATATACACATACATATACACATACATATATACATACACACATATATTGGCAATTTTTTTTTAATTTTGTTATATTCTTCAGTCTTTTCTACCCCTATTTCATATACTATTTTTAATATTTTATTAATTTGTTCTTGAGTTATAGCCTTTTAAAATTTTGGGGAATCTGTACATAGGACAATGTGCAAAAGTTTTTAATTTGTATATTTTTTTATTATATTGGCAATTCTTTTCGAATTCTATTATATTTTTAGGTCTTTTTTACCCCTATTTAATACATAATTCTTTAAGATTTGGTTGATTAATTCTTGAGATACTAACGTTTAAAATTTGAGGAATCTGTACATAGGAAGCAATGTGCAAATTTCTAATTTTTACACTTCTTTATTATATTGACAATTTTATTGTATACCTTAGGTCATTTCTACCCCGATTTCGTATATAATTCTTTAAGATTTGGTTGATTAGTTCTTGAGATATAGTTGTTTGGAATTTTGGGGAATTTGTACATAAAAAGCAATGCGCAAGTTCCTATATTACACATATTTCTTATTATATTGGCAATTTTTTCTAATTCTATTTTATTCTTAGGTCTTTTCTACCCTTATTTCATATATAATTCTTTAAAATTTGATTGATCAGTTTTCATGTTACACACATTTGAAATTTCGGAAAATTCGTACATGCATAGAAGCTTTATAAAGCTAGGTCTAATCAACCAAATCTTAAAGAATTATATATGAAATAAGGGTAGAAAAGACTGAAGAATATAATAAAATTAGAAAAGTTGCCAATAATTAATACTAAATTGTCAAATTAATACTAAATTGTCAAAGAACATCAATTTTGAAAAGTCTCAATTATTGAAACGTGAGATGTAGCCTTTAAGGGGATCCTGAACCCGTCTGTTTTACCGACAAAAGTCTCTACTCATACAGCGTCGCGTTAACTTGACAGAATTGAAAATGCTTCTCCAGGATTGCAGTACATACATCAATGATTCAGGGAAAATCTCATTTTATATGGAAAACGAGAAAAAGTTACGGAACTACAGATTTCCTTATTTTTATTTACCTCAATATGGCGTCTAGTTGGCAGACGGCCTGTCAATTCATCACAAGATGTGTTTCATATAAAAGATATACCGTTTGTACGAACGTGAAAACAAGTTTTCCTGAATTGCAAAACACGAAACAACATTATTGAACCCTTGAAATGAAGATTACAAGTCTAATAAAGCATACGATGTGTATGTGTGTCGTGCGTATGTGTGCGTGCAATAGGTGCTATTCTTGACTATCTCTGCGATGATGTCAATAATAGGGGACCTGTATACCGAAAAAATCCGTACTCATACAGCGTCGCGTTAACTTGACAGAATTGAAAATGCTTCTCCAGGATTGCAGTACATACATCAATGATTCAGGGAAAATCTCATTTTATATGTTTTCACGACTTGTCAACTCTAACCTTGGCGGTGTATCTATTCTAAAAAGCTAGAGCTGTGCGAAAATTTGTAGGGTTGTCGGTAATTTTGTCGGTAAAACAGCGACATCGTCGGAGTTCGGCCTTCGGTTCAGGATCCCCTTAAGGGGATCCTAAAGCGAAGGCCGAACTCCGACGATGTCGCTGTTTTACCGACAAAATTACCGACAACCCTACAAATTTTCGCACAGCTCCAGCTTTTTAGAATAGATACACCGCCAAGGTTAGAGTTGACAAGTCGTGAAAACATCAGCTTTATACACAAATTTGGTAGCTTTCATGCACAATGCAACAACAGAGCAGCGTCTGTTGGAGTGTCTACTTTAATTCTGCAAAAGGAATTATAATTCTATACAGCCAATAAAAAGTTGGAGCTCTGCGAAATCATGGAAATCTCGGGCGTATACAGACCGAAAATTTTCTGGAAGCTCCAGATTTTTATTGGCTGTATAGAATTATAATTCCTTTTGCAGAATTAAAGTAGACACTCCAACGGATGCGGGGTGTTGTTTGCATTGTGCATGAAAGCTACCAAATTTGTGTATAAAGTTGATGTTTTCACGACTTGTCAACTCTAACCTTGGCGGTGTATCCACCCTAAACGTAAATATAAATGTCATTATACTTTCTTTCTTCCTCTGCGTAAAATCGATCACACCCGTATCCGTTTGCGTTTATACTTTAATTCTGGAGAAGGATTTATCATTCCATGCAGTCAAAAAAAACCTGGAGCTTCCAGAAAATTTGTCAATTTGTCGGTAATTTTGACGGTAAAACAGCGACATCGTCGGAGCTTTAGGATCCCCTTAAGGGGATCCCGAACTGACAGGCAAACTCGAAATCGATTACAACGCCACCCAAGCGGAACTAAAAATGTCGATAATACCGACATTTCTAATCCCGGTTCTAAACCGCGTTTTTCGTGTTATTGATTTATCTCAGGCAATTTCAGGGCAGTGATCACGTAACTTTTCGCCTACGGCAGAAACGTAAAAAGTTTCACGTTATAAATAATATAAATATCTCTTTCTATGTTGGTGTTGAATAGAAAGAGATATTGACATGAAACTTTTATCTGTGTAAACATGTTTTGAAAATACATGTATATATTGCACATGTATTGAAAATACATGTATACATTGCACACATGCAATGTGTAGCCACAAAATAAGTGATCCATGCCGCACACAAGCGCGTGCCGTGTATGTGCGTTGAGCGAACCACACACTATCGAAGCTTGTTTATATTATTCCGTAATATTGCATTAGATATTCTTCCAATATATATATGTATATGTTTATTATATACTGGATTCATACCCATATGCAACGTCGGAAGTGTAAGGCGGTGTAAGACATATATATTTTTGCGCCCGTGCTGAGATGTCCGTTACATCGCGGCGATTATGGCAAATCGCGAAGCGTCCCTTAGCGAACAGCTGTTATCAATCGTTATTGATTACCAGACATTTTCAATTGTTCTGGAGCCTCGGGCCGTCGCGTCGCGTCCGCTCGAGATCCTCGAGACCGAGGCTCCACAATTGAGAATCTCTGGTAAATCAATAACGATCGATAACAGCTGATCGCTAAGGGACTCTTTGCGATTCGCCGCGATGTAACGGGCGTCTGAGCACGGGCGCAACAATATAATGCATATTATAATGTATACACATGCACATATTTATGTATACGTAATTACAGCGCCTATATATATGTATGTATATATACATATATACACACACACAGTGTTGAGAATAAATAATACAATATACACAAACCTTCATTACATACATTTTGTGTATATACGTATATATGTACATACACAAAATATATGTCATGAAGGTTAGTGTATATTGTATTATTTATTCTCAACACTGAAAGTATATATATGTTCATAAACATAATGCGCGTGTACATATTTGTGTGTGCGTGCGTTTATACACATAATGTACATAGTCCCACATATGTAATTATTATAGGCGCTGTAATTACGTATACTTATATATGTGTATGTGTATACATTATAATACGCATTATATGTAAGCTTTACACCGCATTCACCCTTATCGGGTGTCCCATTTTAATCTACTCCTCCAAAAACTGTTATTTTTAATTTGAGAAAGAAATGCTTTTACACAACAGTTGTTTGGCAGAGTGGACACATGTAATGATTCCGATGTGCGTCATGTCGCAGATGTCGTTTTCAAGAAAAGACGACTAATTTCTATGGAACTTGACTTTTGTCTGATAAAAGTTATACATGTCATCGAGATGTTTTACTAAAATAAAGCTCTTTCGTTTCTAAGATATTTTAAATTTTGCTATGATATTTGCAATATAAAATATATGAAATATCTCGTAAAGTCTTCACTTTTCGAGGATTTTACCTTGAGATTTTTATATGTAGAACAAAAAGAATTGAATTTGTTGAAAGAAAAACGCAAAAACTATTTTTAAAAATTTGATTGCATTTTGTACAATGTACATTCAATTTGCAAAATTGTAAATGTCAAAAATTATATTATTATTCGCTTTATTTCGTTATTCTGTGCATAAAAGTATGAAGATACAGTCATCGAAAAGTGAATATTCTACGAGACATTACATTCTTTATAAAAAGGTACGACAAAAATTTAAAATATCTCAGGACATTGTAACGAAAGAGAACTTTATTATAGTGTTTCGAAAATGTCTCAACGAGATGTACAACTTTATGTGAAGGAAAAATCAAGTTTCATAAGAAATTAGTCCCCTATTTTTGAAAATGACATGTACGACACAACTGACATCGGAATCTTGTGTCCCCCTTCAAAGCAAACAACTTTTGTTTGAAACATATTTATCTGCAAATAAGTTGTGAGGATACAAATTCGTTACGCTTTATTTTGTCCACCTTGTACGTTATATTGTTTATATATTTATACAATCAAGTGTGACTAATACATGCACAGCACATTTTTTCTTAAATGTACAAAAAGGATCGAAATTATGTGATTTTGATTATTGATACTATAGAATGGGCCCCTCCAACGCCCATTCCCGTGAGAACGCACCCAATATATTTGCTTTCGTCTCTCCGATTGTAATGTACAAAAAATACATTTGTAATAATCAGTACCGTCATAACAGACGCTTCTGATTTTTATTATACTATAGATGGATTACAGAATAGGCCCCTCCAACGCCTATTCCCGTGAGAACGCACCCAATATATTTATGTCCGTCTCTCCGATTTTACTTTAGAAATGATACATTTCTAATTATCAGTTCCGTCATAACAGACGCTTCTGACGTTTTACTTTGTCAGTACCGTCAGAACAAACGCATCTGATTTTTATTATAATCAACAGTCCGAATACACGCTTTTGGCATTTTATTTTGTCACTACCGTCAGAATAAAATAAAGAATAAGATAGCATTATTTTAAAAAATTTTTAAATGTATTTTTTAATAAAAAAATTAATTAAACATTTTAATTGCTTATAACAATTGGAATTTGTAATTTATTGTAACTTGAAACTATTTTTTTTCGAAAAGATAGTCTTCTTAGCTTTAAATCCTTAGCTTAATTTTTTAAAGGTCTCTCTACGACAAATATAACCAGTGATATTAATTTTTGAAGTTAACTTCTTCATTTTTCACGAAAATTTTATTGCTTATAACTTGTAAAAAAAATATTTCGGACAAATAAAAATTATGTATCTGCTTATTTTATGTATATTTCATGTAAATGAAGTTTTACAATCAATTTAAAAAATACGAGGTCATATCTCGTTCGATTTGACGTGGAATATTGCCCATATGCAGTATAATAAATTAACAGTGTTTGCCGTAGATGATTTCAGAATCATCTAGATAAAGATAAGATGAAAATCCGTAAATTTATCTTAGATAAGATAAAGATGATTTTGGTTTTAATTAATCTAGATGAAAAATGATATAATTATCGCGATTATCTAGATAATTTTGTAGATAATTGTGCAGTGTTTGAGATTATTCATAAAAATTTATCAAAAGAATTACGCAGGTTATAAAAGGAATGTTAAAACAATATAATTTTATTATAAGTTTTTATTTCTCAAGAAAAGAATTTTTTCAAACGTTTTATCTGATAGACGGTTTTGACGTGGCACACTAATTTGTTGCAATAAACTAAATAGGCGCTCTACTGGCGCCGACGATGGCAAGGAGCCGGGACTAGGGTGTGGCAAACAAGGCACTTGCCTCATGTAAAAAATTTGAAGGGGCGCAAAAATGGACGCAATAAAAATTTCTATATATTTTAAAGTCGAATTGATAAAGACGCCCGTCCTGGAATGTTATAGGAAGGTCCAGGTTCAAACTTTGGCTGGGGTGATATTTTTCGCATTAAATTCCTTACAGTGAGTGTTTTAAAATGCTTATTAGCATTAGTATTATTAAATTACTTGTCAATTCAATATGTGATATTACGTACTCAGATATTATGATATTACGTAGCTTCAGTTGACTGTGATTCAAGACTGATAAATAACATTGTTCAACAAAAAAAGAACACCAGAACAAGGAGTCATTTCTTGTAGTTCTTTGAATTCTCAACACGATCCTGTTTACCAAATTGCTTTATCGTGTCACAATTTTGAGAAATTTGCAGTTAAAGTTGCTAAAATGGCTATTTTTGCGTACTTTGTCATATTATAACAACAATATGTGACTAATATGCTGGAGAAGTTTTATTACAATTAAAATTAAGTATGTTGTTAAAATTTTCAGTCCTCAAAAGAAATTTTTTGTGTCCGCTATAAGTAATAAGATATTTTAAATATTCATGGTTTAATTATAAGTCTATTGTGGAAAAGATGTAAATTGAATTATTGACGATTTACCAAATAGCTTTCAATTATGTTTATTTAAGAGTTCTTTAAGTTACTAAATACGAAACCGATGTCAATTTAGATATCAAATTTGTATTAAAAATTCATATACAAGATTATTATGATTATTTATTGCTATAATTTAAATATGATTTAACTTTCGTCTTCGGTTTAGAATTTGACAATTTTGACATTGAATTTGCATTCAGCAACCTAAAAAACCTTTAAGTTTGAATAAACATAATAGAAAGATATTTGGTACATCGTCAATAATCTAATTCACAGCTTTTTTCCAAGAGACCCTATATTTAACTATGATTTACTTATCAATTACTATAGCGGACACAAAAAATTTCTTTTGAGGACTGAAAATTTTAACAACATACTTAATTTTAATTGTAATAAAACTTCTCCAGCATATTAGTCACATATTGTTGTTATAATATGACAAAGTACGCAAAAATAGCCATTTTAGCAACTTTAACTGCAAATTTCTCAAAATTGTGACACGATAAAGCAATTTGGTAAACAGGATCGTGTTGAGAATTCAAAGAACTACAAGAAATGACTCCTTGTTCTGGTGTTCTTTTTTTGTTGAACAATGTTATTTATCAGTCTTGAATCACAGTCAACTGAAGCTACGTAATATCATAATATCTGAGTACGTAATATCACATATTGAATTGACAAGTAATTTAATAATACTAATGCTAATAAGCATTTTAAAACACTCACTGTAAGGAATTTAATGCGAAAAATATCACCCCAGCCAAAGTTTGAACCTGGACCTTCCTATAACATTCCAGGACGGGCGTCTTTATCAATTCGACTTTAAAATATATAGAAATTTTTATTGCGTCCATTTTTGCGCCCCTTCAAATTTTTTACATGAGGCAAGTGCCTTGTTTGCCATACCCTAGTCCCGGCTCCTTGCCATCGTCGGCGCCAGTAGAGCGCCTATTTAGTTTATTGCAACAAATTAGTGTGCCACGTCAAAACCGTCTATCAGATAAAACGTTTGAAAAAATTCTTTTCTTGAGAAATAAAAACTTATAATAAAATTATATTGTTTTAACATTCCTTTTATAACCTGCGTAATTCTTTTGATAAATTTTATGAATCAAGAGACACGGTAGTGTCTCGCGCCAAGTACGCGCGGAGCGAGACAGCCGTGGCTCTATATACGCGACGCGACGAGTTATATATATGTTGAGAATACTCGAGATTTTTAGATCTCGATAACTAGTGAACGGATCAAGTTCTAACTAGGCTCAATGGAAAGCTTGGACCAAATTTATATAATGAAAGTATTTTTATTTTTCCCCTACGTGGCCTACGAAAAAATATATTGCGATGCAAAAGTCCAGACCTGAAAATTTTACATTAAGATACGTACTTCTCCGTTTGCTAGCCTCGCCACGGCGCGCGGCGGCACCACCATCGTTGTAACTTTCACCTTCTTGACGTTTGCGGCGCTATTTTAGAGCAACAAAGTGTCGCTAGTGGTGCACTTGGTGTACTGAGTGCAGTCGCACTGCGGGCGCCCCGCCCCCCGCGGCCCCCCGGTGTATGACAGCGCGGAGCGAGATAACCTACGCGGCTGGATCGACTCGGGCTTTGCGCGATTCGGGAGTGTGTGTGTAGCGAAAAACGTTCAAGTCCGGCTCGCCAAGCCGGACTCGCGAATTAAACTCGCACATAAATAATGGGCCGCTTTAGACGTCCGCGTCGTCGAGAAATATTCCGTCCGTGTCGAGGTTATGATGCTTACTTATCAAGAGACACGGTAGTGTCTCGCGCCAAGTACGTTCGGAGCGAGACAGCCGTGGCTCTATGTATGTACGCGACGCGACGAGTTATATATATGTTGAGAGTACTCGAGATAACTGTAACGTCGGAAAATTGAGATAAACATAACCGTGAAGCGGCCCACACTCGTCGCGAGTCCGGTTTGGCTCGGTTTCTACTCGTTCGTGGGTGGGATGTCACGAGCCGGGTACGGCGTCCGGCGAGCTAAATTTCGAGACAATTCGGGAGTGTGTGTGTAGTGAAAAACGTTCAAGTCTCATTACATGTACGAGTTTGACTCGCGAATCAAACTCGCCGAGCCGGACTCGCGAGTCAAACTCGTACATGTAGTGGGCCGCTTTAGACGTCCGCGTCGTCGAGAAATATTCCGTCCGCGTCGAGGTTATATGATGTTTGCGATGTTTACGTGTGCGTTCAGTCGGGGCTCGTGAAGTGATAACGTGCAATGTGTGATAAACTATCGTAAGTAAACTATATTGTGCGTGATAACTGACGGTCTCTCTCGCTCGCTTGCTCGCTCGCTTAATCTCGTCTCTTACGAGCTAAAGTGAGATTATTTATATATCCTCTAAATAAATCGCGTTCGCGAGAGAGATCGATCGAGTCATCATCATCACACGCGTCAAAGTGAGTGAGGTTAACGTGTCATGCCACATTGACAGCGCAGGGAGGATTGATTCGTACAATCCTTTGGGCTTATAAATACAGTACTCGCTCTGCTTTCATGTTGATCGTTTGTCAAGTCTGCTTTATGAAATATGCTTCCCAGAAGAAGTGGAAACATTATTTATTGATTTCTTATTCAATAAAGTTACTAATTTGTTGTATATGCTTTTTTGATAGCGATCTGTCTGATGGTGTTCTGGGTTTTGATTGCGAATGGGTCAAAGAGAGACCCGTCTATCTGTTACAACTGGCTACTTTCAATGGAGTAGTTGCTTTCTTTTGCATCGGAAAGATTGGATACATTCCACCTAAGCTTAAGGTAACTCAAATAGTTCATGATCGGATTATCCGCAAGTATGCATAACATTGAATTGAATTTTAATAACATTACATTTATGCCTTCAGGAATTATTAGCTAGTAAGCACATTCTTAAAGTGGGGATCGCCTCGTTCGAAGATGGGCAGAAGATTGTAAAGGATTATGGATTTACAGTTAATAGAACTCTTGATCTAAGAACCTTAGCTGAAAGTCTTAATCTACCGAGCCGGAAAAGTTCAGCTGCCATGAGTTTAGAATATCTTAACATTGAGATGGACAAAATGATAAAAATCAGGTGTGGTGACTGGGATGCTAGCACCTTAACCGACGAACAAGTTGCGTATGCTGCTTGTGATGCGCTTGCATCTGTTATAATTTATCAAGTAAGAAGTTTAAAACTTCCTTTTTATACATGGTTATTGTATGGTCGTCATTTCAAAAAGGTTGTGCTTCTTAATGCCTGAATTTTATTTGCAGATAAGGTATTCATTATGGCAGAGATATAATATATTTAGTAGTGATATAAATGTGCGGATTCATGATGTACCTGCTAGAACAGTCGATACGAGGTATAAAACTTTATAAATTATAGTTTACAATTTTACACATGTAACAGAAAAATATGCACATAAATGTATGTCTGTTTAAGGTTCAAGGTTCAGCGATCACCAAGTGTCGTTTTCGTCAGAGTTCAAGTTGCAACTCATCGATGAGGTTACGATAACTGTCACGACGATCACAATCAATTATTATCGATCATTGGATAGTCGGCGAAAACTACATGGTAAGTTTTTAACAAATTACTTAAAAAGTTAGAATACTTTAGTATTGTATTTTCGTGCTGTCAAAAAAATATTCTAATTATTACCCTCTTTCTTTTTGCAGGAGAGATTTTTATAATATATTAGGTTTATCACGTAGCGCTAGTACACACGCAATTAAGAAGGTTAACAGACGATTAGCAAAGGAACTGCATCCAGATAAGAATGAAAGAGATGATCCAGACGCCTCTCAAAAGTTTCAAAATTTGGGAACAGCGTACGAGGTACGCTGTCAGACGCTGAGAAAAGAGAAATGTACAAGTGTGGAGAGAGGAATGCTCGAAGAAAGACGGCATGATGAACAATAATATGGATCCTTTCGCGACATTTCTTTGGCGACATTAATTTTCACTTTGGTGGAGAATCGCACTAACAGCAACAAACTCCCAGAGATTTAAACGTTGTGATGGACCTGCATGTTACTTTAGAAGAATTATATAGCGGAAATTTTATTGAGGTAAAGTTTTCTCTTGCTATAAATGACACAATGTAACTTCTCTTCTTTTAAACTTCATTTTGCTACTGCAGATTTCAGATTACGAGAAATATGCCAATTCTAAAGGGACAGCAAAAGGGACTAGGAATTGTAATTGTAGGCAGCAATTAGTTACTCGCAATTTATAGGAAACTGTACATTCCACATGATGCAACAGTCGGTGTGCTCGGAGTGTCCAAATGAGTGAAATTGGTCAATGAGGAACGTTCATTGGAAGTACAAGTTGAACAAGGAGTCTGGTAGATAATCAAGAAACTAAATTTACTGCAGAAGGAGAACCACATATTGATAGAGAACCAGGAGATTTGATAATTTTTATATATACGTCCTTGTGATATATTTATATACATATAATAGATGATAATATCGTATTTTTAGGTATATAATTGAGATTAAATATGAAACAAGTCCAAATTCTCCTGCATTGTATTGGCTAAAACTTGATCAAAATTCCGATGGTACACATCCTCATAATAAGATTAATAAACATACGATACATTTGTAGCCAACTTTTTAATTTAAATATATCTATGTATTTTAAGTGGCAATATCTCATATGTGTAATTTATTATAGCGTAACTATATCTATTATTACAAAAAAAAAAAGGATATTCTTTTCCCCTGTTGAAAAATCCGAGAGAATAATCAGAAATAAATACATAAGTTGCAGAACATGTTCTAATAATCTAATGTTTTATGAAACATGTCAGAGAAAAGAAATTATTTTACCCATTTTCCGGCATAACGTTTGCAGACCTAAGTTAGATTGTATGTACAGAGAAATATATTATTAATAAAACTCCAATAAAAATTAACTCAAAAATTGAAAAAATAAAAAGATCTATTCGGTTTCTAAAAGTTAACTCTTGTATTTATTTATCTAATGTTTAATATATTGTATATACATATGTAGGATTTGAATAGGTACTTTTAAAAATTCAGCGCATTAAATTGTCACTAAAAATTACAGTCGATTTCTTCTGTTTCGAATCTATCCTCAGAATCGAATCTATTTTAAGATTTTTTCCCTCAATCTTTTTACTCCAATAGCATACGCTCAGAAAATACTATTACGCGCTTTCTTATTTAAATACAAGTAGGGGAAGGGTAAGGCAAACAAAGAATTCTAGTTTAGGAGAAAATAAGTTGATTTACATTAACCCTAATAGGTCACATTGGGTAAAATAGACCCCAGCGTTTTTTTAACTTCGAAAACGACCCAGTAAACCAATGGAAATGGGCCTTTTGCCGTCATCTACAGGTTTTTTTTTTGCAAATCAAACCTATACAGTCTTTTTAAGGAAGACTTAAACTACAACAGGATTTTTTTTTTTTTTAAAGGTCACCTACAATTTTTTATACACGTGCAAACACGCTGGGGTCTATTTCACCCAGTGTGACCATTACGGGATTCTCGGGAAGTGTGACCAAATAGGGTTAAAATATACATAATATAATATTTATTTATATTTATTTTTTATATAATATAATATTTAATATACATTTTTAAAATGTTAGTTATAAAAGATTATCGTTTGGTGTCCTCCGCGTTTATTACCGCGTCCGCCACCCCGTCCGCCACCGCGTCCGCCACCGCGATTTTTGTTTCGGCCACTCTTGTGCCAACGTCGTGCTGGAACAAATCAAACAAATATCGTTTATATTTATACAAGATTATCAACACGACACATTTATACATAACAATTATGTGGCGCAATAATTGTTATGTATAAATATGTGTTATTGAACACGCGAGACGCTTGATTCGTAGGTTATATATATAATAATAACATACATAAAAAAATTTTATTTTTTACTTACGTATATTTTTCGACGTCTCCCCTGCGGACAGCCCCCCCGGCGCCTGTCACGATGGCGGTCCCGGCGCCTGCGACGCCGGCTGTACCGGCACTCCCGGCGGCGCCTGCGATGATGGGTCTGTCGGCTCTGATGACCGAGTTGATTCTACAGCGGCTAACTGCCGCTTTAGCTTCTCAACCTCGGCCATCAGAGCATTTACTTTTTCCTCTTGCGGCTGCATGATTCTGAAAAAGATTTGTTATATTACTTACATTTCATATATTGTATTATTTTATAGTATTATGATGCAAATGTACTTACGTATCTCCTTCGGGGTCCTGCATGTAAGATAGGCCGCAGGTTACTTCCTCGTAGCAATACTTCTTAATTTGTTTAGGCTCCTGCCTCCCGACGGAGGTCAATACAACAAATAGCAACAAATACGTGATGTTACTGCTTAGGTACTGCTAACGATGTTACTGCTTAGGTACTGCTTAGCTACGTGAACACAGTGGTGAACGGAAGTAACGGAACCGCGCGGCGACGATGCGACGATAGCGGACAAAGTGTGCGTAAAGTCTCTAGAACGAGTTCCTTTTTCGGTGTAGATGAGCATAGATAAGTAGGTGCAGTAGGTGCAACTATTGTCCCTACAGATAGCGCGCTCATCTACACCGAAAAAGGATTCTAGAGAGTTTACGCACACTTTGTCCGCTATTCGTCGCATCGTCGCCGCGCGGTTCCGTTACTTCCGTTCACCAACTGTGTTCACGTAGCTAAGCAGTAGCAGTACCTAAGCAGTAACATCGTTAGCAGTACCTAAGCAGTAACATCACGTATTTGTTGTTATTTGTTGTATTGACCTCCGTCGGGAGGCAGGAGCCTAAACAAATTAAGAAGTATTGCTACGAGGAAGTAACCTGCGGCCTATCTTACATGCAGGACCCCGAAGGAGATACGTAAGTACATTTGCATCATAATACTATAAAATAATACAATATATGAAATGTAAGTAATATAACAAATCTTTTTCAGAATCATGCAGCCGCAAGAGGAAAAAGTAAATGCTCTGATGGCCGAGGTTGAGAAGCTAAAGCGGCAGTTAGCCGCTGTAGAATCAACTCGGTCATCAGAGCCGACAGACCCATCATCGCAGGCGCCGCCGGGAGTGCCGGTACAGCCGGCGTCGCAGGCGCCGGGACCGCCATCGTGACAGGCGCCGGGGGGGCTATCCGCAGGGGAGACGTCGAAAAATATACGTAAGTAAAAAATAAAATTTTTTTATGTATGTTATTATTATATATATAACCTACGAATCAAGCGTCTCGCGTGTTCAATAACACATATTTATACATAACAATTATTGCGCCACATAATTGTTATGTATAAATGTGTCGTGTTGATAATCTTGTATAAATATAAACGATATTTGTTTGATTTGTTCCAGCACGACGTTGGCACAAGAGTGGCCGAAACAAAAATCGCGGTGGCGGACGCGGTGGCGGACGCGGTGGCGGACGCGGTGGCGGACGCGGTGGCGGACGGGGTGGCGGACGCGGTAATAAACGCGGAGGACACCAAACGATAATCTTTTATAACTAACATTTTAAAAATGTATATTAAATATTATATTATATAAAAAATAAATATAAATAAATATTATATTATGTATATTAACCCTATTTGGTCACACTTCCCGAGAATCCCGTAATGGTCACACTGGGTGAAATAGACCCCAGCGTGTTTGCACGTGTATAAAAAATTGTAGGTGACCTTTAAAAAAAAAAATAATTCTGTTGTAGTTTAACTCTTCCTTAAAAAGACTGTATAGGTTTGATTTGCAAAAAAACTACCTGTAGATGACGGCAAAAGGCCCATTTCCATTGGTTTACTGGGTCGTTTTCGAAGTTAAAAAAACGCTGGGGTCTATTTTACCCAATGTAACCTATTAGGGTTAATGTAAATCAACTTATTTTCTCCTAAACTAGAATTCTTTGTTTGCCTTACCCTTCCCCTACTTGTATTTAAATAAGAAAGCGCGTAATAGTATTTTCTGAGCGTATGCTATTGGAGTAAAAAGATTGAGGGAAAAAATCTTAAAATAGATTCGATTCTGAGGATAGATTCGAAACAGAAGAAATCGACTGTAATTTTTAGTGACAATTTAATGCGCTGAATTTTTAAAAGTACCTATTCAAATCCTACATATGTATATACAATATATTAAACATTAGATAAATAAATACAAGAGTTAACTTTTAGAAACCGAATAGATCTTTTTATTTTTTCAATTTTTGAGTTAATTTTTATTGGAGTTTTATTAATAATATATTTCTCTGTACATACAATCTAACTTAGGTCTGCAAACGTTATGCCGGAAAATGGGTAAAATAATTAATTTTCTCTGACATGTTTCATAAAACATTAGATTATTAGAACATGTTCTGCAACTTATGTATTTATTTCTGATTATTCTCTCGGATTTTTCAACAGGGGAAAAGAATATCCTTTTTTTTTGTAATAATAGATATAGTTACGCTATAATAAATTACACATATGAGATATTGCCACTTAAAATACATGGATATATTTAAATTAAAAAATTGGCTACAAATGTATCGTATGTTTATTAATCTTATTATGAGGATGTGTACCATCGGAATTTTGATCAAGTTTTAGCCAATACAATGCAGGAGAATTTGGACTTGTTTCATATTTAATCTCAATTATATACCTAAAAATACGATATTATCATCTATTATATGTATATAAATATATCACAAGGACGTATATATAAAAATTATCAAATCTCCTGGTTCTCTATCAATATGTGGTTCTCCTTCTGCAGTAAATTTAGTTTCTTGATTATCTACCAGATTCCTTGTTCAACTTGTACTTCCAATGAACGTTCCTCATTGACCAATTTCACTCATTTGGACACTCCGAGCACACCGACTGTTGCATCATGTGGAATGTACAGTTTCCTATAAATTGCGAGTAACTAATTCCTGCCTACAATTACAATTCCTAGTCCCTTTTGCTGTCCCTTTAGAATTGGCATATTTCTCGTAATCTGAAATCTGCAGTAGCAAAATGAAGTTTAAAAGAAGAGAAGTTACATTGTGTCATTTATAGCAAGAGAAAACTTTACCTCAATAAAATTTCGGCTATATAATTCTTCTAAAGTAACATACAGGTCCATCACAACGTTTAAATCTCTGGGAGTTTGTTGCTGTTGGTGCGATTCTCCACCAAAGTGAAAATTAATGTCGCCAAAGAAATGTCGCGAAAGGATCCATATTATTGTTCATCATGCCGTCTTTCTTCGAGCATTCCTCTCTCCACACTTGTACATTTCTCTTTTCTCAGCGTCTGACACCGTACCTCGTACGCTGTTCCCAAATTTTGAAACTTTTGAGAGGCGTCTGGATCATCTCTTTCATTCTTATCTGGATGCAGTTCCTTTGCTAATCGTCTGTTAACCTTCTTAATTGTGTGTGTACTAGCGCTACGTGATAAACCTAATATATTATAAAAATCTCTCCTGCAAAAAGATAGAGGGTAATAATTAGAATATTTTTTTAACATTTATTAAAAACTTACCATGTAATTTTCACCGACTATCCAATGATCGATAATAATTGATTGTGATCGTCGTGACAGTTATCGTAACCTCATCGATGAGTTGCAACTTGAACTCTGACGATAACGACACTTGGTGATCGCTGAACCTTGAACCTTAAACAGACATACATTTATGTGCATATTTTTCTATTACATGTGTAAAATTGTAAACTATAATTTATAAAGTTTTATACCTCGTATCGACTGTTCTAGCAGGTACATCATGAATCCGTACATTTATATCACTACTAAATATATTATATAAGTAAATTTCTAATCTCTGCCATAATGAATACCTTATCTGCAAATAAAATTCAGGCATTAAGAAGCACAACTTGAAATTACGTACAATAACCATGTATAAAAAGGAAGTTTTAAACTTCTTACTTGATAATAAATTATAACAGATGCAAGCGCATCACAAGCAGCATACGCAACTTGTTCGTCGGTTAAGGTGCTAGCATCCCAGTCACCACACCTGATTTTTATCATTTTGTCCATCTCAATGTTAAGATATTCTAAACTCATGGCAGCTGAACTTTTCCGGCTCGGTAGATTAAGACTTTCAGCTAAGGTTCTTAGATCAAGAGTTCTATTAACTCTAAATCCATAATCCTTTACAATCTTCTGCCCATCTTCGAACGAGGCGATCCCTACTTTAAGAATGTGCTTACTAGCTAATAATTCCTGAAGGCATAAATGTAATGTTATTAAAATTCAATTCAATGTTATGCATAGTTGCGGATAATCCGATCATGAACTATTTGAGTTACCTTAAGCTTAGGTGGAATGTATCCAATCTTTCCGATGCGAAAGAAAGCAACTACTCCATTGAAAATAGCCAGTTGTAACAGATAGACGGGTCTCTCTTTGACCCATTCGCATTCAAAACCCAGAACACCATCAGACAGATCGCTATCAAAAAAGCATATACAACAAATTAGTAACTTTATTGAATAAGAAATCAATACATAATGTTTCCACTTCTTCTGGGAAGCATATTTCATAAAGCAGACTTGAGAAACGATCAACATGAAAGCAGAGCGAGTACTGTATTTATAAGCCCAAAGGATTGTACGAATAAATCCTCCCTGCGGTGTCAATGTGACATGACACGTTAACCTCACTCACTTTGACGCGTGTGATGATGACTCGATCGATCTCTCTCGCGAACGCGATTTATTTAGAGGATATAAATAACCTCACTTTAGCTCGTAAGAGACGAGATTAAGCGAGCGAGCAAGCAAGCGAGAGAGAGCGTGAGTTATCACGCACGATATAGTTTACTTACGATAGTTTATCACACATTGCACGTTATCACTTCACGAGCCCCGACTGAACGTACACGTAAACATCGTAAACATCATATAACCTCGACGCGGACGGAATATTTCTCGACGACGCGGACGTCTAAAGCGGCCCATTATTTTTGTACGAGTTTAATTCGCGAGTCCGGCTCGGCGAGCCGGACTTGAACGTTTTTCACTACACACACACTCCCGAATCGCGCAAAGCCCGAGTCGATCCAGCCGCGTAGGTTATCTCGCTCCGCGCTGTTATACTCCGCCGGGCCGCGGAGTGCCCGCCGTGCGACTGCACTCAGTACACCAAGTGCACCGGGTTTATGGTGGTACACTTCATGTGTCAGTGAAGCGATATAGGCTGCGGTCTATTTGCAAAGGAAAGAAGACAAGTAAACGTGTGTTTCCAAAAGTAGTGATTTGGTAAGGTACGTTAACAATATTTTATAAGTAAAGCAGGGGTGACCTGGGCGAAGACGTCGTCGGGGTGGAATCGTCAAATCAAATATGTCGAAACCTGTATATTTTGCGAACTTGCCATTAACATTGTAAACGCTGCTTATGGTACCCATGTAATCGATGGAGTTTTTGGAGGTTACCTGTTATGGTTTTTACGGGGGCAAATGTGTTTCCGAAAGGTGAAAGTAAAATTTTCTGCGCGTGGAAAATTTGTAATATCTACAATAATATTTGTTCTCTAAATCTTGAGGTACGTGATTCTAAAGAGCAATGCATGCTGAACACGAATCCAGTGAATTTTTTTCTTTATCGTTGATGTGTAATATTTCGTGAGCGATCAAACTCGAAACTTGTGTTCGGGGCGAAGTGGTTACCAAGCTGCAGGGGTGGACTTTTATAATATTGGCAAATTTTCTAATTATATTATATTTTTCAGTATTTTCTACCCATATTTCATATATATTTTTTTAATATTTGGTTGATTAGTTCTTGAGTTATACAATCCGTACACATACGCAAAAACACAAAATAATGAAACATTTTAACATTTTAATTAATAAATGTTTACATTTTTCTATTAACAAATAATTAGTGAAGTGTATCCTATCAGTTTTCATAATCGGAATTATATATTTATGGAGTGACGACTCTGCCCCGGCATTTTTGACATTTCAATTTTTTCACCTTTGTCGTTTTTACTCTATACCGGTTAAACAAAGCCATTTACAACGGTATACCACATTTAACTAAAATGATTTATTTTGTTGTTAAAAATCGGCACCGAAAAGAAACTGTCGACCTCGCCCCGATCTCCCCTATTTACTATTCCTTTTAGCTTATAGATTTATATGTGTTTAATAGGATTTTGGACATTCGACCACATAGATTTATTGTGTGCCTTCAGGCATAGGGTTTCTGGAATTCAATCATAAGTTTGTGTACAACTGTGTGTGCAAGGTATGTTATATTTTGAATTTTATTTTATACATACAAAAATTTATAAAACATATTTCTTTTATTACAAATATTATTGTTCTACTTCCTTCATGGAAATATTTTGCTGACAAAATACTTCCAAAGTACTAAAAATGTAATCTATAAAAAGTGAAATAAAAATTATTAAAATGTTACTTAATATATTTCGAAATATTAAATGTAGTGTAATATTGTGAAATATAACGAAAGTTAATTATATTACACATCATGAAACTAACTGAATTTAACTAAAAACTGAATTTTTACTGTTAGTGAAATGAGATCAATTAAGAGAGAATTTTAAATGCATTTCAGTAAAATATTATTATATTTTTAGTAAAATATTTCCACATCAAAGTTGTGAACAAGAATGGTAAACATGATTTCTAACCAATTACAGATGTATTTGTTTTTTGGATAAATTGCATTGTACGTTATACAGAATGTTGTAAATTATAATTCTGAAACAGTACAAATTCTAAAATAATTATGTTAATTTTAAAAATGTATACTAAATTATAATTTTTTACTTTATATTGAAATTTATCAATGAAATTATATCCATCTTATTCTCAATTCTATTTTTCAGATTCTACATTCTAAACTCTGTAAATCTTTACTGTTACACATCCTCTTAACTGAATACACTTCATCATAAAATGATCAGAAGACTATCATTACAACTATATCATACAAAGTTTACAACCTCGATACCAGTTATATAGCAAGACATATAATGATGCAGTTTCTGAAAAACAAATACATCTGTAATAAACGATTATATTTTACATTTTTATTTGGAAATAGAATAGAATAATGTTGATTAATATCTATATTTAATTGAATAATAAAAATTGAATTTAAATGTATCTTATTAATGGTTATAAAGGTGTTCCAAATATCGCGTAATAATATTATGTTTCTTCTTGTTACGCGATGTTTTGCGTACAATATATCTCAATGTTATGAATCTTTATATTAATATTATTATACTTGCGAATTAAAATGTTAATATGATTTTTTTTTACAGATGTATTTATCTTTCGGAAGCTGTATTGTTGTACAGGATGTTTTATGCTTCGTCACAACAGTAAATGATAGTCTGTTCACATCATTTCGTGATAGAGTTATTATACAGGGTGTTTTCTAGAATACATGTAACAAACTTCTAGGGTACGTAGAGGGTTCAAAGTAGACCAAATTTTAATAATAAACTCATGTCTGGAAACGCATCGTTTGCGAGCTGCAAACTGGACCTGTTGGTATGTTAAGTAATAGGAATAATTCTCATAATAACTTTATTTGCTTATATTATATTATAAAATGTTTAGCAATGTCAAAACAGATATAATGTAAGCAAATAAAGTTATTTTGAGAATTATTTCTATTAGTTAACATACCAACAGGTCCAGTTGGCAACTCGCAAACGGTGCGTTTCCAGACATGAGTTCCTTAGTAAAAGTTGGTCTACTTTGAACCCTCTACGTACCCCAGAAGTTCGTTACATGTATTCTGAAGCACTGTATACAGTTCAAAAGCTATAACAATAATGTGTGATATACACAAAATTGCATTATTTACAATTTATTATACCTTTCATAGCTTGATATAAATTTGTATTTCATATATATACACAGGGTGTTTTCTAAGTAAGTGCAAAAATTTGAAGGGGATATTCTTTCGCTTATTTTAAGAAGAAAAGTTTTTATATATGTATGGAATTAACATATATTATTGAATAACATATATATTGAAAAATTTAGTATTACTTGATTGGTAAACTTTATATTCTTGACGTTATTGACAGTTTTGAAGTTTATCAATACAATTATATTTATTTTATTCTCAATTCTATTCGTGATATTAATATTTTGTATTCTAATATAAATCTTTTATGTTATAGCTTCTTTTAACTTAATATAATACTTCATCATAAAATAATCTTAGAAGACTATCATTACAACTATCACACAAAGCTTACAACATCGATACATACAGTTGTATAACGATACATATAACGATACAGTTTCTGAAAAACAAGTACGTTTGTAATAGATAAGATAATACATTGTAAATTTTTATTTGGAAACAGGACATAAATAGATATTTATATTTAATTCAATAATAAAAATAGAATTTAAATGTATCTTAATATAATGAAATATCTCGTACAGTTCATTTTTCGATTATTTTACTTTGATATACTTTTATACGTAGAATAATGAAGGGAATTGATTGTTTTAAAAAATAAACAGAATTATTTTAGATAAATTGATTGCATTTTGTACACGCATTCAATTTTACAAAATTGTCAGTGTAAAAATTAATATTATACATATTATTCGATTTCTTTCATTATTCTACGTACAAAAGTATCAAAGTGAAGTCATTGAAAAGTTAATACAATTTATATAAAAATATCGACAAAATTTGATTTGAAATATCAGACAATTATTAATGAGAGGATAATTATTTAGATTAACATACCCACCTGTAATAACTTTGATCTTGACATATGTTGTTAAGGTCACCCTCTTGAGTGACATTCAGATATATTGAGTAACGTTATATTTTATTAAATAATAGTCTTGATACCTTGAAAAATTACAATATTTATCTAAAAATGTTCGAAGAGTTGCTAATTATTTTTATTGTTCTTAATAATTATTAAGATATATTTAAAAAATTGCTACTATTATTATTTTACTTGTGAACAAACATGTTAAATATAATTTTTTATTACAGGTGTATTTGTGTTTCGAAGGCTGCATTGTTGTACAGGATGTTCTAAGCTTTGTGTGACAACAGTAAATGATAGTCTTCTCAGATCATTCTGTGATGAAATTATTATACAGGGTGTTTTCTAAGTAAGTAGACAAAAAAACTTGAAGGGAATATTCCTTGACTTATTTTAAGAAGGAAAGGTCCTATAAACATGTGTTCTAAACTGCTTTGTTTTCAAAATATAGGATGTCAAAGTTGAGAAAAAAAATATGACAATGTCGGAAATCTGGAAAACGCTTACAAAGATTTTATTCAAATTTGGTATACGTACTGTGGTATTAAAAATCATATTCCAGTACCGATAAAATATTTTTAGATACACCAGGGGCGCATCTAAATATTTTTGATTTTGAAAATAAAGCAGTTTAGGACATATGTTCATAGGATCTTTTCTTTTTAAAACAAACTGACGAATATTCTCTTAAAGTTTGTCTACTTACGTAGGAAACACCCTGTATAAAGTTAAGAAGAGCTATATTACAATAATGAAATATACAGATTTATTTACAAGTTATAGCCTCGACAGTTGGATATAGTAGATTTTCATTGTTAATAGTTTAATATTTCACTTATGAAAAGATCTCAGATTGAGATGAAAATTTTATATGATGAAACTATCGAGGCTATAATAACAATTTGTAAATGAAATGTTAATCTTATTCTCTCAATTTCATTTCACATATAAATATTTACAATATATAATAATATTAATATTTCATCACAACATAATCTCACACGAGACTATTATTACAACTGTTACACATGAAGCTAACATTCTTTTCAACAATTAGATTCCGAAAAAAATACATCTACTAAAAGATCATATTTTACATTCAAATATGTCAATGACTACAAAAGTAAGTGTTTTAAATATTCTCTTTACTCGTTTCGTGCTACGAGAGTAACTGTCAGTGTGAGAAATGTGTGTTCTGACAGATCAAATATCTTTCTTGATATCACACTTGTATAAAAAAATGTTTTATATAAAAATTGTATGGTTTCAAGGGGGACAGGTAGACTTGACCTTGAGTGATTTTTTCAAGGCAAGGTCAACGTATTAGATGTTTCCTTAAATGGAACCATCCGTATTTTATTGCATATTATTGTAGTAGCTGTTATCGAGATGTTTTTCTTATAATAAAGAAAGCTCTCTTTCGTTAAGATTTTATTTATAAGATATTTGAAATTTTGTCATGATATTTTCAATATAAAATATGATGAAATTTCTTGTCAAGTGTTTATTTTTCGATGATTGATACTTTTATACGAATAATGAAGAGAATCGATTGTTGTAAAAAAAAACAAGAAATTTTTTTAGAAAAATTTTACAAAATTGAAAATGTAAAAATTATTATATATATTATTCGGTTTCTTTCATTACAAAAGTATCAAAGTAAAGTCATTGAAAAGTGAATACTTTACGAAAAGTTTATATGAAAATATCATGACAATATTTCAAATATGAGACAATTCTTAATATATGAGAGTTTTACAAAAATATATAAAGTTGACCTGGGAATAACCCTCTGAACATAATCCAAGGTCAATTAAAGGTTATCATCAAATGACCCTTTTAAAACAACTTTTGTCTGTCTCCTATATTTTTCGACATTTGCTTCTGGCATTTTAGCAAAGAAGCTAAATGGCGTGTGTCTAATGCGCGCTTGTACTGTTTCAGTAATATAATAAAAAAAATTTCAATATTAAGTGAAAAGGAGGATCGTCAGATATACAATCAATATAGAATAAAGCTATTACAGTCTCAACTTAGATGTTAGTAGCTTTTATTATTATTTTTGTATATATAAACAATTTTTTTTCCCTAAACCCTACAATATTGCGCACTGACTAGAATTGTCAGACTTACAACAGAGCTTTTTCGGTACAAACCCTTCTCTTCCCTTCCCCTGATTAAATCGATTTAATTTCGATTTTAAATAACTGTGAATTTATTGCGATTGTTTTTACGTGATTCTATGGAAATTCTATACTGAATATTTCAATGAATACATTTAATACTATTCAATCTTTTTATGAATAACAATATGGTTGCGGCAAAACTTTTTGATGTTTTTGATGTTTTTAGGTATATGAAATATTAATTGGATTTTTTCGAGGTACAAATATATTACTTAGATATTAATAACACAGGTCTACAAAATTTGTCTTCTTTCTGTGCTGTGAAAAGGAATATTTTTTTATACTTGTGTTGTCCCCTATATTTTCAGAGATTTCCTTAAAGCCTTAAAACAAACAATTTTATTGTTTTTTACGCCTGTTTTAACCCTTATAAATGTTGACATTATGGCTGATGATTTGTTTCGATATTCGAACTTCAAAGCTTTGAAGCTTTACTTTCGAAAAAAACATATTTGTGTGAATGTTGAATTCAATTTGTTTTTACGTGAAGTAAAAACAAATAAAAAATAAAAATGTTGACATTATGGCTGATGATTTGCTTCGATATTCCAACTTCGAAGCTTTGAAGCTTTAGTTTCGAAAAAAACATATTTGAGTGAATGGTGAATTCAATTAGAGAACGCTAAAAATATTGAAAATATAAATAATTAGTATACAACAAAAAATGTGTAATTATTCTCAAATTACATTTTTGAAGTATTATATAATGAATTATTATTTAATATTAAAGTTTTAAATAAAGAATCAATTAAGCGATTCTTACTAAAACATAGTGTTTTCGGAATTATTTCCCGTTCTAAAATCAAATAACGCATGTTGATGGAAGAATTACTTAATTGACTCTTTATTTAAAATTCTTCTATTATATTAAATACATAATAATTTATGTTTATTAAATACATAATAATTCATGTTATAATACTTCTAAATTGTAATTTAGGAATAATTGTTCATTAATTTTTTATATTTTCAATATTTTTCGCGTTTTTTGAATAAATTACCCATTGAATGTAATTTATTGGATCCAAAGATGAGAACCCAAGTCACATTTAATTGCTTGACGAGCAGACTATATCTGCTTTGCTGCTTGAATTTGCAATGTTTTAAATAGGTCCAATTTTGGTCTATTGTATTCTTAAAATGGATGATTTTAGGAAGTTTAAAAGAGTAACACTGTACGTCTTTCAAACATCGTAAAGATGTTCAAGGCTCTAATCCGGATATCTAAAACTAATCCGGATATCTAAAATACGTACGAAACGTCGTATATATACATTTTTAATACGTTTTTAAATTTTTACTGTGCTGTCTGGGTATTTAACAAAGGTTGTTATTGAATTTGGCGAGGATCGGTGAATTTCCTTTCTTTGGATATTTAGTTGTATGACAAATCTTATTAACAAGAAGAATTATTTGACCAAACTGACGTTTAATGTCGTAGTATTACATCTTATTAAATTTCATTTAAAGTAAATAAACCAAATGCGATAAACGCAGTAAACCTTATATCACAATAAAAGAAGTGCAAGTAGAAATTTGCATATTGCTTCCTCACAGTAATTTAAGTATGAAAATTAGGAAATTACACATTATTTTGATCATAAAGTTTCCTTTATGAGGAAGCCAAATTATTAAATACAAATAATTATGCATTAAATAAAATACAAGCTTCTTCATAAGAGGAAACTTCATGAGCGAAATAATGTGCATTTTCCTAATTTGCATACTTAAGAAGTGAGGAAGCAATGTGCAAGTTTCTACTTGCTAACACTTTTACATTTCTTTTTCTGTAACTTTTGTACAATGTTTTTTTTGTTCTTTTTTTGTATAGGATTACGATTCCCGCAGATTTCTCTCTACGAGAATTTTTCTAAGGTAAGTATAACACTTTTTTTTTTTATACCAAATCTGCTGTGCGCTGCTACAAAAGAGTGTTGTGTCTGCCTAGAATTTTACATATACTCAGTTATTGCAATTATAAAACTGCTGTGCGCTGATACAATTACAAAAGTGCTGTGCGTCTACAAAAACAAACGGGTACTGTGCGCCTACAAAGAACGGGTGCTGTGCGCCTGCAAAGTACGGGTGCTGTGCGCCTGCAAAGTACGGGTGCTGTGCGCTTGTAAAAAACGGGTGCTGTGCGCCTGTAAAGAAAGGGTGCTGTGCGCCTGTAAAGAAAGGGTGCTGTGCGCCTGCAAAGAACGGGTGCTGTGCGCCTGCAAAGAACGGGTGCTGTGCGCCTGCAAAGTACGGGTGCCGTGCGCCTGTAAAGAACGGGTGCTGTGCGCCTGCAAAGAACGGGTGCTGTGCGCCTGCAAGGAACGGGTGCTGTGCGCCTGCAAAGAACGGGTGCTGTGCGCCTGCGAAGTACGGGTGCCGTGCGCCTGTAAAGAACGGGTGCTGTGCGCCTGCAAAGAACGGGTGCTGTGCGCCTGTAAAGAACGGGTGCTGTGCGCCTGCAAAGTACGGGTGCTGTGCGCCTCTAAAAACGGGTGCTGTGCGCCTGCAAAGTACGAGTGCTGTGCGCCTGTAAAGAAAGGGTGCTGTGCGCCTGCAAAGAACGGTTACTGTGAGCTTACAAAAAACCGGGTGCTGTGCGCCTGCAAAAGACTGCTATTTATTATCCGCTTATTTTAAATAAAATGTCACTAAAGACAAAAGATATTATTTTAAAGCCTAAGGAAAAAGATATAATTACTCGAGGCGAATGGCTTTGGGATGTGCATATAGATCTTTTCCATCAACTTTTGCGAAATTGTTCAGATTATACACCTGCCAATACATGTCTATTACAATTGCCTGAACTTATTCCGTCTGTAACACAAGGTAAAAAACATGTACAAATATTGCACAGTTCGGAAGGTCCAGTAAAGACAGCTGCATCAAATCCAGATGGACATTGGGTATGCAGCTATTATGATACACAAAATATTTATATCTATGATTCACGAAATAGAAAAATATTACACGAACATCATGAGCAATTCTTGAAAGGATTATTTCCAACACACGACTTTAAAAAACACCCTGTCAAATTTCCTACTGTGCAACATCAACCGAACACTGACGATTGTGGTGTTTTTGCTATTGCTTTTGCGACTTCATTGTTATTCAACATTAAACCTGACAAAGTAAAGTACGAACAGAAGTTAATGCGTTCACATTTGGTACAAATGTTGGAAAATAATGTTATTGAACATTTTCCTCAGGATTCGCAATGTGCTAATCCTCAAAAAGTACTTCCATTAGCAGTAATAAGAGATAGAGAGGCTAAAGCGACTGCTCAACGTATGAGCAGACATTTTCAAAGAAATTGCGCAAAAAAACGTCGTGCAGAGGAACAGGATTCAGAAAATCGCCCTACAAAGCGACAGAAATGCGAACAAAATGTACCAAATAATCGTGTTGAACATTCACAATGTGGTATTTCTCAAAAAGTACTTCCATTAGCGGTAATAAAAGCGACAGAGACTGAAGCGATTGCTAAAAGTACAAAGACACATTTGCAAAGTAATTATGCTACAAAACCTCGTGCAGAGGAACAGGATTTAGACAATCGCGCTACAATGCGACAGCGATCCAAACGAAATTTAGTAAATAAAGTTATTTTAAGGCCTAAAGAAAAAGACATAATTACTCAAGGTCAATGGATTACGGACGATCATATGGATCATTTCCATACACTTGTACGAAGTTGTTCAGATTATGAACCTGTCGGAACATGGCGAAACCAACGGCCTAAATCTATTCCACGTATGTCAGAAGATAGAAAACATATACAAATATTGCACAGTTCGTCAGCTCCATTAAACTGTACAGATCCCAAAAAGAGAAATATTAATGGACATTGGGTATGCAGCTATTACGATACAAAAAATATATATATCTATGATTCACTAAATAAAAAAGAATTGCATGAACATCATAAGGTATTCTTGAAAGGATTATTTCCAACATACGACTTTGAGAAATATCCTGTCAAATTTCCTACTGTGCAATATCAACTAAACTATAACGATTGCGGAGTTTTTGCTATAGCTTTTGCGACTTCATTGTTATTCAATATTAAACCTGACGAAGTGAGATATGATCATAGAGTGATGCGTTTACATTTGTTAAAGATTTTCGAGTCGAATACAATTGAGCATTTTCCTCAAGATTCACAAAGTGATGCTCAGACAGTGCTTCAATTAACAGTAATAAAAGCGAGAGAGGTCGACGCGCTTGCTAAATATACAAATGGACATTTTGAAAATTATTGCGCTGAAAAACGTCCTGCAGAGGAACAGGAATCAGACAATCGCCTTACAAAGCGACAGCGACGCGAACAGAATTTACCAAATAATACTGCTCAAGATTTACAATCTGGTATTTCTCAGAAAGTACATCCATTAGAAGTAATAAAGGCTACAGAGGCTGAAGCGCTTGCTAAACACACAAATAAACATTTTGAAAGTAATTGTGTTGAAAAACGTCCTGCAGAGGAACAAGATTTAGAAAATCGTGCTACAAAGCGGCAGCGATCCGAACAGAATTTACCAAATAATGTTATTTTAAAGCCTGAACATAAAGATATAATTATTCGAGGCGAATGGCTTTGGGATGTGCATATAGATCTTTTCCATCGACTTTTGCGAAATTGTTCAGATTATACACCTGCCGATACATGTCTATTACAATTGCCTGAACTTATTCCATCTGTAACACAAGGTAAAAAACATATACAAATATTGCACAGTTCGGAAGGTTCAGTAAAGACAGCTGCATCAAATCCAGATGGACATTGGGTATGCAGCTATTACGATACAAAAAATATATATATCTATGATTCACGAAATAGAAAAACATTGCACGAACACCATGAGCAATTCTTGAAAGGATTATTTCCAACATATGACTTTAAGAAACAGCCTGTCAAATTTCCTACTGTGCAATATCAACCAAACACTGACGATTGTGGTGTTTTTGCTATTGCTTTTGCGACTTCATTGTTATTCAATATTAAACCTGACAAAGTAAAGTATGAACAGAAGTTAATGCGTTCACATTTTGTACAAATGTTGGAAAATAATGTTATTGAACATTTTCCTCAGGATTCGCAATGTGCTAATCCTCAAAAAGTACTTCCGTTAGCAGTAATAAGAGCAAGAGAGACTGAAGCGACCCGTAAACGTATAATATACCAATGTAAAAAGAAAGAAGTGGGCTATATGGAGAATTTAGAAGAGAATCGTGCTAAATGGCGATGTCAATACAAAAAAAAGGATTTGCTACAACAACGCGCACAAAAGCGTTTACGTTATACAATAAATTCTCAGGAAGAACGAGATAGGCAAAGAAAATATTCTGATCGTAAGTGGCTTTATAATAAACGATTTTATGAGACAAAGAGTTCTAAATCCGTAGCTGCAAACAAAAATCGCGATATTGCCAAAAATATCACTAGAAAATATCACAAGTTTTTGTCACGAAATTATATACAATTTCTTAATCCTGTGGCAATTGAAGACATTGAAAAGAAACTTGATATTAAAAATTCTACTGAAAGACGATTAGAAGCCGAAAGAATCGTACGTTGGTGTATGCGTATTCGAGACAGTTATGTGCGCGATATTTCTAAAGTATTAGCTGTACTTAAAAAGAAATCACAAGTATGCTTGACTCTTGTCGCTGAATGCTCTACAAGTGACGATAAAAAACGTGCATTATGTGGCACATCGCGACATACAGCTTCGTCCGAAAATTACTTTATCGATACATATCGTAACATTACTTCATCACAACTTTTGGTGATGAACGAGAAAGGTACACTTATGAATGTATTACCTTTGCAGCAGGCTCGAGCAAAAAAGTCATGGTCATGCAATGCTTTGTGTAAAATTGATCCGTTTCTAATCGATCGTTATGGACAATTCCTTAAAACGATAAGTACATGTACTTTAAAGAAAATACCACAATTATTACAAAATATTCATACATGTACAATAAAGGATCCGAATAGACAGGGTCACACACATGCTTGTTACATTGATGATACAACTTGCGAAGCGACATTTCTTCCTGTTCTATTATTATCACCTCATTTTCCAACGGTGAGATTTATTAAACGTTTAGTTTATCAAATGACAAGATTACATAACAAGATGTTAAATCTGGAGAAGGCTTTAACTTCTGCTGATTTGGACACATTAAACGAAATTATAACTTTGGCACAACAACAAGCAAATATGTACAAACATCAGCAGAATTGTACTACTTTGAGTGATGATGAAATCATGTCTCGCTATAAAAATGCATTTAAGGCTTTTGCTAAACGCTCCATGGACACACCTCGGTATGTTTGTGCATCATGTGAGAGACTGTGTTATAAAAGAAGTGTCTTTGAATTTAATAAGCTTAAAGCACAAATAGGTATTCCAATTTGGAGAGATTTAATGGCGCATTTAGAAAAGCATAATATTACCCCGCAATACATATGTCGTTACTGTGACAAAAAATTTCGTGACGGATTAATGCCTGCGTATTGCGTTTTAAATGATCTATTTGTACATGATCCACCCGAAGTAATATCATGTCTTAACGAGTTTGAAAAAATTCTTATACAAAGAGCTAAAGCTTTTCAAACTGTCGTTTCAATGAAACCTGTTAGTAAGAAAAAATTTCCTCACAGACGAATGGTACAAAAAGTAAAAGGTAGAACGTTTCATTTACCGTTACCTTTGCAAGAGACATTGAACAAAATATGTTCTGATAAGGATCCAATTAATACCAATCATGAACTGTACTTTATACGTGTTAGAAATGTTCCGACAAAATCAAAAATTATCTGGGAACAAATGGTAGACGTTAAGAAGGTTTTTGACGCTTTAGTGTGGTTAAAAGAACATAATCCTTTATATTCTCATATTGTATTACCAGATACTTATAATAATTTTTCTTTACATACATTATTAAAAAATCCAGAGTATGAAATACAGAAGACAGATGAAAATGGTAGTAAATCTGATTCGGATGACGAACACGAATCGAGTCCAAAAAGTCCAATGCAAGAAACAGAAAACAACGTAGACGCTACTTTAAATAATCAGCGTAAGGCAATGATAACTCAGGTTCTTGACGAAAATAATAATTATTACGAGCAATATACTATTTATCCTTTATATGAAAAAAAGAATGTAAAAGTGATACCGCCTTATATCAAATGTTAAAAATTGACGATTTGCCTTTGGACAATCGTGAGAAATTGTTAGATCTATTATGTTTTCCAGATTTATATCCTCTTGGTGTTAATGGAGAACACCAAACTAGACAGGTTAAAATTCACGACCATGAATTTGTTAAATGTCGTTTAATGTCCAAACATTCACAATTCAGGTTAAATATACAATTCATATTTTTTTTGTTAAATCAATTGAATATGCGTCAATTGAAACGTGGTATTTTTCACAAACTGAATATAACTAATCGTTATACGGCTTCAGAATATTTACAAGCAATGGAGACAGATGCATTAGAATCTAACTTGAGTACAATATTTGCCACTCTAAGAAATACGGAACAATACTGGCATCGACCAAGAAATAATTTAAGATGTATGACGCAACATTACGGACCTGCGACATTTTTCCTAACATGGAGTCCTGCTGATTGGCTAATGGATGATTTAGGTGCATATATTCGTGAAGTAAATGGATGGCCTGACGATTCGACGCCCATTAGTGTACTAGTTGCTAGGGATCCCGTGTCGACGTCAAGGTTTCTTGATAATAAATTCAAAGCATTCCTTGATTTTATTTGTTCCAAAGATCACCCGATCGGAGAAGTAATACATTACTTTTGGCGACGAGAATACCAAGGTAGAGGTCTACAACATTTTCATTTATTAGTTTGGATTAAAGGTGCGCCAATTATCGGTGAATCCTCCTTTGAAGAGATTTCTAAATTTATTTTGCAACATATAACATGTGAAATGCCGGATCCAAAGATTTCACCATTATTATACAGGCGAGTCAATACGCATCAACGACACAAACATAACGATTATTGTCTTCGTTCTAAAAAAGTAGGACGTAAAACGACTCGTGTATGTCGTTTCGGATTTCCTCGTCCTGTCACGGAAACGTTGATTCTCAGAGATGTCGTGAGTTCGATAGCAGGTAGAAACGATTGAAAAATAGAAGTAGGCTTTATGATCTTCCTCGAACAGATGCTGAGACAAACATAAATGATTATAATAAAGTCCTTCTTACTGCAGTGGAAGGAAATGTCGATGTACAATATATTGGTGAAAAATCCACGTTGCTTACTTGGTATATTACTAAGTACATAAATAAAGCAGCGAAAAGTGAAATATCTGATGCTATCCTTGATAGTAAAAATGAGAAAAAGGAATCATTGCATAGCAAAATTTGGAAATTTGCTATGCGAGGCATTAGTAATAGGGAATGTGGAGCTCTTGAAGGTGTTGATGGATTGCTAGGTTTTCCTTTATATGGGACTGATCGAAATACGACTATTAGATGGTTAAATGTTAATCAGATACGACACAGAAAAGTGAAAGGCTATAAGGAAATTGAAGCTCTTGACGGAGATTCTACAGATATATTTTGTCCATCTATAATAGATGATCATTATCCACAGAGACCGGAAGAATTGGAATCCATGTCTTTGTATGAATTTGCACAATGGTATGAGATTTCGAAAATCAAACCAAAAGGTAAAAATATTGAACAGTATAAGATGAAGAATGGTTATTATCTGAAACGGCGACAGCGTGGGCATCTTATTGATCACTATAGATTCAATGTCAATACGCAGCCGGAAAGTTATTTCTTTTCATTACTGCTCATGTTTAAACCGTGGCGGAAAATAGAAGATCTTAAAGATGGATGTGACACTTATGCAGAATCATTTCACAAGGGAAAGTTACATCTTGAGAAAGCATTGCAGTATCATGAAAAATTAGAGGAATTGCAAAAAGCATTTGAAACTGCGCAGGAATTAGTTCAACAACATTTAGATGAGTTGGAAAAACAGCATGAGTCTCAAGACGATCCTGATAATCTAATAGGTGTTCAAAATGTTGAGGCTGGTGAAGCGATGCAAGATTTTAAGGATCTTGGTGACAAATTAGATCAGGAAATCGATGTATCTGAAATGATTTCAAAGCTGAACGCAGATCAAAAAAGAGTATTTGATAGAGTCATCAACGCCATAACATCGTCGGATATCGACAACACCATAATATCGTCGGATAATTATAAACCATTACGATTATACGTTAGTGGAGAAGGAGGTACTGGTAAAAGTTTCTTAATTAAAACGATTGTATGCTGGATAAAACAAAATCGCAACAAGAATACTGCTGTAGCAGCACCTACTGGTATAGCAGCGTTCAATATCAATGGTTTGACAGTTCATAGATTGCTGCAGTTACCTGTTGAACATGGTCAGACTCCTAAGTATAAACAATTAGCTCCACACGTTTTGAAAGTTTTACGGGCAGATCTCAAAGATGTTATTCTTATTATAATTGATGAAGTATCAATGATATCTAATTTAACTTTGATGTATATAAACTTGCGTCTATGTGAAATATTTGACACCTTTGACGAGGCTTCGTTTGGTCGAAAGCATATTCTTTTATTTGGAGATCTGCTTCAATTACCTCCTGTACGTGAAGATTTTGTCTTTGTTCCATTATCGAACGAAGAACTTGGTAAATATATTGGCAGTATGGGGACTACAAAAAACATTTTGTGGGACGAATTTGAATATGATGAATTGACGATCAACATGCGCCAGCAAGGAGACGGATCTTATCGTGAATTACTCTCGAGAGTTCGTATTGGTTTATTGACAAAATCTGATTCTGAGATTCTTGAGAAAAGAAAAATTTCTTTCAAAGGCGAGTCTTTCGAAACAAGATTATACGAATTGTGTGATTATATTGATAATTTGCCGGCTGATACCGTTTGTTTACTGCCTACTCGTCATATGTGCGATGTTCTTAACACTGCAATGTTAAGTCGTATTGCTTCAAGAGAAATATTATTAATTGCTGAAGATACATTGGAATGTAGAAATAAATCTGTCAGACAAAGAGTAGCAAAGAAATTGACGGATAATGAGGATGATAATACTACAACAGCTGGGCTTTCAAAACAAATTGCAATTAAAATTGGAGCGAAAGTTATGATAAGACGCAATATTGATGCCAGTTTGGGCCTCGTAAATGGTACAATTGGTACAGTTATTTCTGTTGTGCAGGATACATCTACTGCTTATGTAGAAAAGATTAAACTTCTTTTACCGTCTGGTTTGGAGTATTTTATTGAAAGAGTAAGTGTCAAGTTTCAAGTATTGCATGTATCCGATACAGCATATGTTATCAGAAAACAATTTCCCATAACTCCGAGTTATGGCATAACCGTCCATAAAAGCCAAGGATTAAGCTTGCAAAACGCTATTATGGATTTAGGTAATTCTGTATTTAGTCATGGTCAGGTATATGTCGCGCTGTCCCGAGTAACATCTCTGGATGGATTGCATTTAATTAACTTTGATCCTTCATCTATAACAGCAAGTGAAAGAGCTATTAACGAATATAATCGGCTAAAAAAAAAATTTCTGCCACAAGCACAAACGATTACTATTTCAAAAAAACGTTTCCGAAAAGTAAAAGATATTCCGTGGACATTGTCGAAAATAATCAGTTTTGTTCAAGAGTCAGATCAACAAGCTGGACAGAGTACAGATTTGCAAAAAATTGTGGAAAAAAAGATACCTGTTTTGCAAAATGAAGATAAAGTTTCATGCTACGCAAATTCAGTACTACAATGTTTCTTTCAGTCAAGTATTATCAGGAAAGTGTTGCTTAAAGTTGATACGGATGAATTATGTATACTAGCGCATAAATATGACCAACGATTAGATATAGATAATTTGAATGCTGATAAAATACGGACAAAGCTAGGAGAGCGTTTTACGAGTCGTGATGGTGAAGAACCGAAAAAACGAGACGCTCTCGAATTTCTTACTGCTATTTGTACTGAATATGATTATATAAGAAATCTGGTAGAGCATCAAGTCACTTGTACCACTCGGTGCAAATCATGTGATAATACAAAAGTTACTACTAATAACAATATAGTTGTTCCAATTTCTATTAACAATTTGAAGAAGAAAAGTTATAATCTTAATGATTTATTAAAGATTACATTTTCACATTGGTGTCAATCACATGATGAAACATGCGAACAGTGTGCAGGAAATGATATAATATTTAAAAATGAATTAACGTCGACCAAGGAAATAGTTATCATTCATTTAATTTTGTTCTCATCACAGGATAATAAAGTAGTGAAAATACCACAGACGTTTAATTTAACTGCCATACCAACAACTACAGTATCGATAGCTAAACAGCAGTATAAAGTAATGAATGCTATATTTCATTATGGTGAATCTATTGAACAAGGTTGTTTTACAAGTATGTGTAGACCAGACAGATTTTGGATTGCATTTAATGATGTTGCAGTTGATGATAATGTAAAAATTATAAAAAAAGCACGATGGCCTAATGGTTCAAAAAATATTTATATATTATTTTTAGAAAAAGTTGGTAAAAAATAATATATATAAGCAGTATTATGAAATATAGATGCACATTTTATTTTTACATAATACTCGAAACCACATACACTGTGTATTTTATTACATATAAGTTATTGTTTTTACTAAATGCAACATAATTAATTTTCTATCAATAAATTGTATTTCCCTTTCATAATATTTTAATGTTCCAAGAAGATTAACATTAATCACACTACATTACGATCATATATTTTATGTAGTAAAATATATACAGGGTGTAAAACTAAAGATGTTACAAACTATTATTTTCTAAAACTACGCAAAATATAATTTTGTTTCTTTAGAAATAATAGTCTATAACACCTTTATTACCTTCCTACACATACTGTTTATCAGATGCGTATCACTAAAAAATGCGTGATATCTGGGCGAAATTACCTTTTTCAACAAAGTCAATAAAACCCAAGTAATACGTAATATTTATTTTTGTACCTCGTAATATAAGTAATATCTTTAATTTTTAAATAATTAATAAAAAATCCAAATGGTAATATTATTTATCTTTGCACCTCTCGAAAAAACTAAAATGGTATGTATTTTCTATGAGGCATTAAACATGTCTCTCATTTTTTATTAATATACATATCAATGACTACATTTCAATTATAAAAGACGGAGAGGGGGTGGTGGTGGGATTTTACCACTTTATAGCATTAGCATTAATCACGCTACATTTTGCGATTATATCTTATGTCGCAAAATATACACAGGATGTAAAACTAAAGGGATTATAGATTATTATTTCTAGAAAACTAAGCAAAATATTAAATTGATGTTTTCTTAGAAATATAGTGGTCTGTAACATTTTTAGCTTTACATCTTGTACAGACTGTTTATAAGATATACTGTTCATATAAGATGCGTAATATTACAAAACAAAAAGGCATGATATCCGTACAAAATTACCTTTTACAAAAAGGTACAAAAAAAGACGCCAAGCACGCGTGGTGTACCTCGAAAAAATCGAAGTAATATATTTGTACCTCGAAAAAATCCAAGTAATATCTTTACCTCGAAAAAATCGAAGTAATATATTTGTACCTCGAAAAAATCCAAGTAATATCTTTACCTCGAAAAAATCGAAGTAATATATTTGTACCTCGAAAAAATCCAAGTAATATCTTTACCTCAAAAAAATCGAAGTATAATATATTTACCTTGAAAAATAAAATATACTGTTCATATAAGATGCGTCATATTACAAAAAGGCATGATATCCGTACAAAATTACCTTTTACAAAAAGGTACAAAAAAAGACGCCAAGCACGCGTGGTGTACCTCGAAAAAATCGAAGTAATATATTTGTACCTCGAAAAAATCCAAGTAATATCTTTACCTCGAAAAAATCGAAGTAATATATTTGTACCTCGAAAAAATCCAAGTAATATCTTTACCCTCGAAAAAATCGAAGTAATATATTTATACCTCGACAAAATCCAAGTAATATCTTTACCTCAAAAAAAATCGAAGAAATATATTTGTACCTCGAAAAAATCAAAGTAATATCTTTACCTCGAAAAAATTAAGTAACGGGTGGTATACGTAATACCTTTTGTACCTCAAAAAATTGAAGTAATATATTTTTACCTCGAAAAAACCTAAGCAAAAAGTGGTACACGTAGTTATCTTTGTACCTCGAAAAAATCCAAGTAATATCTTTATTTAAAAAAAAATACAACCCAAGTGACACATCACAAAATTGTGTTACCTTTTATTCAATCCAAGTTATTATCTAAAAAAAAAAAAGAAATGATATCTGTAAATTGCGCCAATTATAAAGAAAGAATATATATGTCTCAAAAAATAATTGTTGCACTACTTTGATGAAAAATCTTTACATTGTGTTAATTAGAAAAACAATGTATAATAACAATTTTATAACATTACAATTTTTTATTTCAATCCAACAAGGAAATGTAAGATATTTAAACACAGTTTATATTTGTATTTTTTAGTGGATATAACAATTTTATAAAATTAAAAATTTTTTAATTCAACAAGGGAAAGCAAGGTACCTAAACAATACAAAGTTTACAAGTTCATATATGTATTGTTCAATAAAATAAAACATTTAATTACAAACAATTACAGACAGAGGTCTGAGAGTTATAAACAATTATAACATTACAAAATAAACATATTTTATTAAAATTAATACATTTTTCTTGTAAAAAAAACTTGGCGCTGCTAGACCTCGAAATATAATAAAGTACTATAATTTCAACTGAATAAGGACAACGATAAAAACAATTCAAGGAAGAATGCAATGGGAGTAATAACAATAATTATCAGCGTGTGTATGTGCGAGCGAGTGATACGGGCAGTAACGGCGAGTGATGCGACTAATAATTAAGCATAGGATAAGTTTAATGTTTTAAGGCGTGCGTTAAATATTGTGAAAGCGATTACAATTAAGTATAGGATAAGTTAACGTTTCTAAAGCGTCCGTCATATATATTGTAAAACAATTAGAATTAAGTATAGGATAAGTATAGGATAAGTTTACATATACTGTACAACAATTAGAATTAAGTATAGTATAAGTATAGGATAAGTTTACATTTGTAAGGCGTGTGTTGTCACAGCGATTATGCGAAGTAGGTTTAAGATTACGTTTCTTTAGTATATAAGTTTTATTGTAAAAAAAGCTTCTTTTAATTTTAATTTGTATCTAATGTAACTCGACCTAGTACTTTATTATATTTCGAGGTCTAGCAGCGCCAAGTTTTTTTTACAAGAAAAATGTATTAATTTTAATAAAATATGTTTATTTTGTAATGTTATAATTGTTTATAACTCTCAGACCTCTGTCTGTAATTGTTTGTAATTAAATGTTTTATTTTATTGAACAATACATATATGAACTTGTAAACTTTGTATTGTTTAGGTACCTTGCTTTCCCTTGTTGAATTAAAAAATTTTTAATTTTATAAAATTGTTATATCCACTAAAAAATACAAATATAAACTGTGTTTAAATATCTTACATTTCCTTGTTGGATTGAAATAAAAAATTGTAATGTTATAAAATTGTTATTATACATTGTTTTTCTAATTAACACAATGTAAAGATTTTTCATCAAAGTAGTGCAACAATTATTTTTTGAGACATATATATTCTTTCTTTATAATTGGCGCAATTTACAGATATCATTTCTTTTTTTTTTTTTTAGATAATAACTTGGATTGAATAAAAAGTAACACAATTTTGTGATGTGTCACTTGGGTTGTATTTTTTTTTAAATAAAGATATTACTTGGATTTTTTCGAGGTACAAAGATAACTACGTGTACCACTTTTTGCTTAGGTTTTTTCGAGGTAAAAATATATTACTTCAATTTTTTGAGGTACAAAAGGTATTACGTATACCACCCGTTACTTAATTTTTTTCGAGGTAAAAATATTACTTTGATTTTTTCGAGGTACAAATATATTTCTTCGATTTTTTCGAGGTAAAGATATTAACTTGGATTTTTTCGAGGTATAAATATATTACTTCGATTTTTTTGAGGTAAAGATATTACTTGGATTTTTTCGAGGTACAAATATATTACTTCGATTTTTTCGAGGTAAAGATATTACTTGGATTTTTTCGAGGTACAAATATATTACTTCGATTTTTTCGAGGTACACCACGCGTGCTTGCGTCTTTTTTTGTACCTTTTTGTAAAAGGTAATTTTGTACGGATATCATGCCTTTTTGTAATATGAACGCATCTTATATGAACAGTATATCTTATTTTTTCAAGGTAAATATATTACTTCGATTTTTTTGAGGTAAAGATATTACTTGGATTTTTTCGAGGTACAAATATATTACTTCGATTTTTTCGAGGTAAAGATATTACTTGTATTTTTTCGAGGTACAAATATATTACTTCGATTTTTCGAGGTAAAGATATTACTTGGATTTTTTTGAGGTACAAATATATTACTTCGATTTTTTCGAGGTATTATTTACATCGATAAAGTCTTCTCTTTTCCTTTTTATATTCAAGATTGTTTCAGATAAGTTTAACTAAACGTTCTTATTATAACTTCTAATTTTTTAAATATTTTATTATAGAAACCGATACTTTGTGTTATCCTTTATTTACAGGAGAAAGGAAGAAATTTAGAAACAAGAAAAAAAACGGAAGTGTTTCTGTGTTTTTCTTGCAGTAGCGATAGAAATTAATAAAATGTACATTTAAAGTAAGAGTATTAGAAATAAATAATAATAATTTACTATTATTACGATTATTATATAATAACTTGCTATTATTTAGTATAACTTACTATTATTATTATTATAACTTTACTATTATTTAGTAGAGATAGCATTAGGAGATGAGATATTTACTCGTCTTCGCGGTATACCAAAGTCCAAGACGTAGGCCGATACTCATAATCCATTCTTATTTCAAAATTATCTTAAATCTTAAACAATATCTTAAGATGCTAATACGGCGATTGATTTGTAACATCTTAAGATTGTACCTAAAACAATCTTAAATATCTTAATCCGACTATGAATACTGACCGTAGACTTAAAATAGATAATAGACAATAAGTAATTAATAAGTAATATACGATAATAAAATTTTAAAAAGAGTACATATAAAAATATTGCATGTGCTAAATACGAACATTATCATTGCATTTCCAGAGAAATTTTTCTTTTGTTAACTCTTCTTTATCCTCTTCCTTACCACTCTTATATTTCCGCCTCCTGTCTTCTCTTCTCTTCTTCATTACTTTTTTTTCTTCCTAATAAATCCATGAAAGTGACTGTCTTGTCTATACATTTTTATAATTTCATTTTTACTTCATCATAATTAAAAAGCAGAACCTACATAAGTAGTAAACGAATTAATTATTAAACGATCAAGATCCAGGTACTTAAACGAATTAATTTTTAACGATTAAGATCATGTACTTCAGCTTCATACAAATACTTCATACTTCAAACGCAATGTCGCAATACAAAATCCATGTTTTTACATCGGTATTTTCAAATAGAACTTCCTCCTGATCCAAATCATCATATTGAAGTATAACTGAAATAAAATATATAACACAAAAGTATCATCATTTTTAAACAGAACAGATGTAAGAACACAGGTTATAAAAATGTTTTGTGAAACTTATCTGACACAGTCTGACACAGCAATCTTAATGACAAAAAGTATAAGTTTATAAAGCCGAACCAACATAGTAAACAAATTAATTTTTATAGTAAATATATTGCACTATTATTATTATAACTATTATAACCCCTCGATGCACACAATTGTCAAAATACGCGATGTCCCGCAATAACAGTCGTTTCACGAAGTAAGCGCAACGAAAGAACCAATCGGCATCGCGGAAAAGAGGCAACAATACTCGATAGATTCGAGTATCGATTTACATGCTTTTTTTAGAAGGGACTAGCACACACGCGCGCTACGCGCGCTTTAAACTTTTTCCCGTTCCATTTCACCTTAAACACACACGTCCCACATCACCATTTCTCTCCGTTAAATGTATTCCCTTTTCTCATCCACTGTACCAATGTCCATTCGCCACCTCGCGTTTCTTTTTTTCTCTCCGCTCACTTCACATATCTGTCTCTCCCATATTTTGTTTTCTTCTTTCTTTTTACTTCTCGCATAAGACTTATCACTTCGCTTCTTTCGGCTCTCATTTTCAGTGAGCGCTCAGTGATTTTTTATTATGATTGGATCTTGCATTAATTCTTCCCTGGATCTAAGTGTCAAAACCAAACATCCCAACAGCACGCATATCTAAAAGACGTCATAAAGGATCTTTAAGCCGTCTTTTAGATGTACAGTCGCGGTCAGAAAAAAAGGCTTCCTTTACGATGTCTTTTAGACATACATGCTGTCTGGGATAATAAAGAATCACTGAATACTCACTGAGTTTTTATTTTTATTTTATTACTAACATTATTCTTTAAAAATATTTACAATATACATATATGAAATAAGTGAGGATAATACGAATTGTATGGAGCTTCAAGATTGAAATCAATCAGCAATCAATCTTTTTTACAACACGAAATATAAAAAAATTAAAAAAACAGAAAGGTTATATATTGTTAGACTGTAATTTATTAAATATTTTTATTTTATATAAGATATATATACCTTCCCTTTATTGTTCTTTCTCTTCTCTTTCTTCTTTCCTTCTAAACCTTTCTTTCTTTCTATCTCTATCTTTCTGTCGTCTTCTCACTTTCAATTGCGAACAAAATATTTCTTCTTTTTTATTTTCTTTAACTTTTGATACCTAAAGAAATGTGAGACACAAATATATAAACTTTTTAAACATGTATAAAAGAGCTAACTAACATGTATATGTATAAATTTAAATATTTTTGTAATATAACCTAACATATACATATATGTACGTTTTTGGAAGAAAATTATATATATATATATACCTGGCGTAAAAAACAAAACATCCCAGACAGCACGCATATCTAAAAGACGTCATAAATATCTTTAAGCCATATTTTAGATGTCCATGTTTAAAAGATATCTTAAAGACGTCTTTACGAGTCTTTTAGACATACATGCTGTCTGGGATAATAAGAATCACTGAATACTCACTGAGTCTTTATCTTTATCTTATTACTAACATTATTCTTTAAGGATACTTACTATACATATATGAAATACGTGAGGATAATACGAATGTATGGAGCTTCAAGATTGCAATCAATCAGCAAGTTCGCAATTCCAACAGCCATCACACTTTGTTGACCACCTGATATTTTTTTGCAGATACCATTTGATCAAAACTAAAACAAAATATAACACGTGTATAAAGAAACTTTCCAAATTTCAACTTTTAGAGAACTGTCATTTCTTTTAAACTATCGATTAAAAATAAAAATAAGTGTATACTTTTAATAATTTTGACCAAAATTAAAGCATACATTAATTAGATTCACATATTTTACAATAGTTCCGCGTGTGCGCGCAAAGAAGCTTTCTCTACTTACTAACACACAGCTATTTAACCAACCACAACACACAGGCAAAAAACATGTATACTCTTCCATAATATTTCTTTCATATTATTTCTTACCTTTAAAAAATATAATTCTTTTAACTCCATAGATAACTCGTAGATACTCTCACTTTTGTTATCCATTAGAACAATGTAAGTCTGTTATGCTAAGTCTGGTAGAAGTGCAGTCTTCGGTATTGTCATTGGCTGGACAACAGTTACCGGAATTTGGGAATACTGTCCTTTTTGCTATGTTAGTTACATCATATGCTCGTACACTGAAGGTTGTAAATATAAACTGTTGCAATCTTTTTAAAATGTTTAATATAATATAATAAAATATTTATTTTACCTATTAGCATGAACAACGTCTGATAAATTAATAGCTTCAACTCTAATAGCAAAATAACGAGGCATATCAATCAAATCCAGATATATCGGAAATTAAACCAGGAAGCATCACATACAAGTGTTAACTTCAAAATTAAAATCAATTTTACGTGCTGATCTGCAAAAACGACAAAACCTTATTTATACAAAATATTATTTTGTATATTATTTATTCTAGAGAT